>CAUYLG010040682.1:0-13265 GCA_963573385.1 Cacajao melanocephalus
ATTAAAGACTTAAACATAAGACCTAACACCATAAAAACCCTAGAAGAAAATCTAGGCAAAACCATTCAGGACATAGGCATAGGCAAGGACTTCATGACCAAAACACCAAAAGCATTGGCAACAAAAGCCAAAATAGACAAACGGGACCTAATTAAACTCCACAGCTTCTGCACAGCAAAAGAAACAGTCATTAGAGTGAATCGGCAACCAACAGAATGGGAAAAAATTTTTGCAGTCTACCCATCTGACAAAGTGCTGATATCCAGAATATACAAAGAACTAAAATAGATTTACAAGAAAAAAACAAGCCCATTCAAAAGTGGGCGAAGGATATGAACAGACATTTTACAAAAGAAGACATACATGAGGCCAACAAACATATGAAAAAATGCTCATCATCACTGATCATTAGAGAAATGCAAATCAAAACTACATTGAGATACCATCTCACACCAGTTAGAATGGCGATCATTAAAAAATCTGGAAACAACAGATGCTGGAGAGGATGTGGAGAAATAGGAACACTTTTACACTATTGGTGGGAGTGTAAATTAGTTCAACCATTGTGGAAGACAGTGTGGTGATTCCTCAAGGACCTAGAAATTGAAATTCCATTTGACCCAGCAATCCCATTACTGGGTATATATCCAAAGGATTATAAATTGTTCTACTGTAAGGACACATGCACACATATGTTCATTGCAGTACTGTTTACAATGACAAAGACCTGGAACCAACCCAAATGCCCATTGATGATAGACTGGACAGGGAAAATGTGGCACATATACATGATGGAATACTATGCATCCATAAAAAACGATGAGTTCATGTCCTTTGTAGGGACATGGATGAACCTGGAAACCATCATTCTCAGCAAACTGACACAAGAACAGAAAATCAAATACCACATGTTCTCACTCATAGGTGGGTTTGAACAATGAGAACACATGGACACAGGGAGGGGAGCATCACACACCGGGGTCTGTCCGGGGGAAATAGGGGAGGGACGGCAGGGGGTGGGGAGTTGGGGAGAGATAGCATGGGGGAAAATGCCAGATACTGGTGATGGGGAGGAAGGCAGCAAATCACACTGCCGTGTGTGTACCTATGCAACAATTTTGCATGTCCTTCACATGTACCCCAGAACCTAAAATGCAATTAAAAAAAAATTGGAAGAAAAAAAAAAAAAAAGAAAAGAAATGTACCTTTTCTCACCCTAGGGTAACAGACAGTTAAAGCTGTGCAACTTTATGTGAGGTTTGGTTGTTCATAGTATCTCAGATTATGTAATATTTTTTGTGATTGGTTGATATGCTGTCAGTGGGCCAGAATATCCAAATATACATCAAGCACATTTATGTAGATGTAAATAATTCACTTTCTATAGTGGATCAGACAGATGAGGCACTCTAATTGGGTAGCTAAAATGGAGATCTTTGACCTAAGCCTCGTTATACTAAGTGTTTCATGGAAAGTTAGCGTATATATTTAGCTTCACTGATATGGTAATAGCTCTGATAGGGACCTGAAGGCTTATCTAGCCTGCTTTGCTTTTAAAACTGCAATTACACTTTTGTTTTGTTGCATTTATATTGTGACTTTTATATGATTTTCTTGTCTCTCTTTCATTAGGGACTAATTCTTGACAGTTTTTAAAAAAGCTTCTGCTTTGTATTAAGTTTGAAAATCTTAAGCATGTGAAGCCAGTAATAGCATTTGATTTCTTCTCCTCATCTTTTTTCTTCTCTCTAAAGTGAGTCATAACTTTGGAATAATCTTTTGAAAGTGTACTAACTACTCACAAAGAGTAGTTTTGACACTTTAAACCTAACTGCCTTTCCCCGCCGCCTTCTTTTTTCATTTCCTAACATATTGGAGTCAAACACGTTTGCCAGATTGTGTAGACTGTCTTTATTTTTAGAGCTCATGTTTACTTTACTAGATTTGTAGTTTGGAAAAAAAAAAAAGTACCTCTTTGGGGCTAAGTTCTGGTTGATTCCTATTGGGTATATTAAAAGTTTGCATCAGTATGTAGCTATCTCTGATATATTCTATCCTCAATGTCATAACCCAAAACAAAACATAAATACCACAGTCTTAAAATATTTTGCACTGCCAGTCTTAAAAAAAAAAAGTTTCCTTGCTTTTTTTTTTTTTTTTTTTTGCTGCAACACAGTAAGTCTTGGTTTAATTTATATCCCTGTATTTCATCTTTTCAAATCACAGGCCTGAGAAGCTTAGTTATAGTACTCAGCCAGGCTTCTAGATTTCTTCTTTTATTAAGAGGCTGTAGAATTTAGGGTCTTTTCAAAAACACATCTTTGATATAAGATTTTTTTTCTCACAGTATTCAATTAAGTCTGTACTAGGTTTAGTTGGATTCACTTTACTTGGATTCCTTTAAAATAGTAAATATTTTATTGTTGGAGAAAAATTTTGTTATTTTTTATTTTTTTTTGAGACAAGGTTTCACGATGTTGGTCAGGCTGGTCTTGAACTCCCGACCTCAGGTGATCCACCCACCTTGGCCTCCAAAGTGCTTGGATTATAGGCATGAGCCACCACGCCCGGCCAAAAATTGTTATTTTTTTATATCACTAATCATTAATGAAAGGAAAATGAGCATATTTTACTTTGACTATTACTACTTAATCTCTTCTTAAATCTTTAAATTAATTTAATATTTGGGACTATTTAATCCTTCAGTGGATCTTATTGAGCAGATAAAATTTACATACTTGAAACAAAGAAAATGCAGTTCCAAAAGATGTGATTAGATTATAAACTCTAGCAGCATAATCTTTTTTTAATTTAAACTTTTTATTTGGAAATAATTTCAGACTTATAAATAAGTTGTAAAAGTAGGTTGGGCATGTAATCTCAGCACTTTGGAAGGCCAAGGTGGGCATATCACTTGAGCTCAGGAGTTGGAGACCAGCTTGACCAACATGGCAAAACCCCGTCTCTATAAAAAATACAAAAATTAGCCAGTCATGGTGGCAGGCACCTATAATCTCAGCTACTTGGGAGGATGAGGCAGGATACTCATTTGAATCCGGGAGGTGGAGGTTGCAGTGAGCTGAGATCGTGCCACTGCACTTCAGCCTGGATGACACAGTGAGACTCCATCCAAATAAAAAAAAAAAAAATTGCAAACGTAGTATAAAGGATGTTTTTATAGCGTTCACCCAGCTTTCTCAAATGTTAACATTTAGCATAGAATGGTAATCGAAACCAGAAAGTTAACACTGACACAATACTATTAACTGATCGACAGACCTTTTTCAAAATTTGAAGTTGTCACACTGTCTTTTTCGCTGGTTCGGGATCTAACCTAGGATCCCACATTACATTTAATTTTTATGTTTTCTTGCGTCCCTCCAATCTGGGATAACTCCTCAGTCTTTTTTTTTCTTTTTTTCTTTTTTTCTTTTTTTTATAACTTTGACACTTTGGAAGAGTGCTGGCCAGTTACTTTGTAAAGTGTTTCTGAAAGACAGAAGAGATGTTCAGTTCATTCTCTCAGGAGGTACATGATATTGATATATCTTACTAGTAATGTTAACCTTGATTACTTGGTTAAGGTGGAATCTGCCAGCTTTCTCTATTGCAGTTACTTCTTTTCCCTTTGTAATTAATAACTGTGTTGTGGGAAGATATTTTGAAGTATGAAAATACCTTCTTTCTCACAATACTCTTGCCCACTAATTTTAGCATCAATTGGTGATTCTTGCCGCAACAGTTACTGCTCTGGTGTTTGCCAGATTGTAATTTTCTATTTCTATGATTCCTTCCACATGTATTAATTGGAATTCTACTGTAATAAAGGGCTGTCCCCTTTCCCTTATTTATTTATATATTTATTTGATTCTATCAGTATGGACTCATGATATTCAGTTTATTCTGTAGGTTATCATCCATCACTATCCTTATCTATCACTATCACTAATCCCACTGATCACTTTTCTTGAGTCTCTTATTTAGTCTCTAGCACCATGCTATCAGTGAGAATATCAGGGTTCTCACTCTAACTTTTATGTGCCACGAAATTCACCTTTAGGCAAAATATTCAACTATTGTTTACCTCTCTCATAAAATGGGAATAATATCTACTGTGTAACATATAAATAGATTTGTAAACTATAGAATGTAATACATATAGTAATATTGTGATTATTTTGTTGGTAACTGCCACAATGGGCATTCAGAGAACAGAGGCTCTTTTCAGGGGCTGACTTGCGAATTAATTCTTTTAGACTGTCCACTTATTTCTGTAGGGAGGTCCAAGAATGAAGGTAGAGAGAAACAGTTGTATGGAGATGAAAGGCAGAAGGAAGCCAAAAGTAAATCACACAAACACAGAGCAGCACATGTTTTCACATTCTGCTGTGTACAGTAAATACTTAATTCCCTAGAATATTATGCAATAGTAGTCTATTTCTTTGACTATTAGTTTTGAAAACTCCCTTGTTTCATGTAGCAAAATATTTTCAAATTAAATGTGGCATATAAAAACAACGTATTTTTCCTGTACCTTAAACTATTGTTTGGTTTGGAAATGTTATCTCTGGTGTACTTAAAGGATGTGTGAAGCACACAAAACCATAAGGTATTATGAATGTTATTACTCTTGTTTTTTCCCCAGTTAGCTTTGTGAGTCTTGTTAGATACCTATGATAATACTGTGTACAGAAGTCCTTGATGTGGCTTTTTCCTCATTAAACTTCTGAATCAATACATATATCCACTGCCCAGGATCATTTGTGTCCAGCCTTTTTGCTGTAGGTGTTTGGAGGAAATGTTGAATGCTAAATTTGTTTTAAGGTAGAGGGTGTGTGTGTGTGTGTGTGTGTGTGTGTATGTATGTATGTATGTGTATGTGTATGTTTCCTTTTTTATGTTTTATTTTGTCTTTGGGGATATAGGTTTTATTTCTTCCTGTCACAACAATTGCGCAAAAAATAGTAGACTAAACTGCTAAGTAGGTCGACCTTCCTGAGCACCATGAGGTTGCAAATTCTAATAAGATTTCCTGACTTTAGCAGTTATCAGTGATGGGAACAGGGAATAGAAATAGCAGTATTTGAACTTCAGATATCCAGGGAAGAATAAACGAGTTTCTGCTTTGTTCAGCATTTGTAACTAAAGAAAGATTTTACACCACAATGTTTTTTCTATTTCATTTTAATGAATATGGCTGAATAAAGGCATGAAACCAGAATTAACGAGTGAGATTACCGTAAATTATTATATTAATGGATTTAGGCTGTTTAGTAGGCACCTTCTGTGTTCTCTAATACAGTAAAAGATTAGAAATAGCTTTGCCTCCTTGTTGAATATATGTGTAAAAGGTAACTAATGTTAGGTGTTGAAGCTATTAAGAGGTGCTATTTTGTGTCAGTTATTGGAGATGGATGTTTTGTAAAATCCACTGAGACATTAACATCAACAAGAAATGCTATGAATGAACCTCAGACCTTTGGCTTTAGCTTAGCTTTCAGTCTTAGGTTGGAATTTCATTTGTTGTTGTTGGTCTTTGACTACTGACTTGTTTGTAGAAGGGTGCTCAGCTAAACTCTTCCCCGCGTCACTCGTCTATTAAGTATCTTAAAACTCTCCAGATGACGATGGCAAATGCATGGGCCCTCTCAAGAAACACCTCTTAAGGTTTTAACACTTCTGAATTAATTACTCCAATTCCTTTAGGTTGGTGCAAAAGTAATTGCAGTTTCTGCAGGCAAAACCGCAATTACTTTTGCACCAATCTCATAATTGATCTGAAACCAGTTATAAGGAGGAAAGTATTATGGAAAAACATTTTTAATTGCTGCAAGGTCACATGGAGAGTGTTGTTGTTTTTTTTTTTTTCTTTTTTTGAGACGTAGTTTCACTCTTGTTGCCCAGGCTGGAGTGCAATGGCATGATCTCGGCTCACCGCAACCTGTGCCTCCCAGGTTCAAGCGATTCTCCTGCCTCAGCTTCTCAAGTAGCTAGGATTACAAGCATGCACCACCACGCCTGGGTAATTTTTTTTTGTATTTTTAGTAGAGACGGGGTTTCTCCATGTTGGTCAGGCTCGTCTCGAACTCCCGACCTCAGATGATCTGCCTGCCTTGGCCTCCCAAAGTGCTGGGATTACAGTCATGAGCCACCGCACCAGGCCCGAGAATGTTTTAAATAGCAAAATTAAGTATTTATTCATGAGAATTCAGTTTGATCATTTGCTAATTCTTTTTTGTGCTAAATCTTTCAGTTTGGTTGACAAACAACAACAGGGTAGTTTTTAACAAATTGTATTAAAACCAAGGATTTTTAACACTTGAGTTCCCTATGTCTTTATTACCATTACCTCAGTTTAGTCTTCATTATCTCTTGTCAGGATTACTAATGTAATCTCCCTTTGATCACTTTATTTAGTCTCTTATTAAGTCTGTACTAATATCTGAATAATCATTTAAAAATACAAATCTGGTCAGATAATGTTCTTGCTTCCACTTTCTTTAATGGCTCTGAATTGCCTTAGAATAAAACCAGACTTTCTTAGCATGGAATGCAAGGACCTTAGTGATCTAGTCTTGGCCTGACTTTTCAGTCCTGATTCCTTACAACTTCCACAAATGACTTGTGGGTCCCTGAAAACTCTGCAGTTTTGCCTCTCACTTTTGCTTTTAATGTGTCTCTGCCTGGCGTGTTATTGTCATACTGACTAGCTCCTATCCATGCTTTAAGACAATTTAAATTTTAAAAACTTTTAATTATGGATATTGTCCAAACATACACAGAAGTAGAGGGAATAATATAGTAAATCCCCATGCATCCATCACCCAACTTTAGAATCTCAACATTTAGCAAATTTCCCAACTGTGATTTTTTTTTCCACCTCAGTCTTCATTGGAGTCCTCACTTTCTAACCAAAGTGCGCCACTCTTTTCCTGTGTTCTCCTTAGCACCTTGACCATCCTGCTGTTAGAACACCTGCAAGTATAATTCCTCACTTACCTGTCTCTCCTTCTACAATGGGAACCCCTTAAGGGTAGGTACCAAGCTCTTTTCACCCAGTGTTCTCTATGCCTAACAGATGCCAACACATAATAGGTGTTTAATATATATGAATGAAAGTAATAAATCAACCTCTTACCTTCTTCATCCCCACTCGCTATCACCCTTTCCTTCCTTCCTTCACAGAAATAGCAAAGACAAAAACAAAAACTTGTTTCCCCAAAGAAGCCAGATATGAAAGAGTGTGTATGTAAGCACATATGTGTTTATTTTTACTTTTTCAAGAAAGGTGAAACTAGTCTATGGTGATAGAAGTCAGAGTATGGTACTTTTGGCAGCAGGTGAGGGGGAGGTATTGTTGGCTGGGGAGAGATCATGCATGGAGGAGCCTTCTGGGTTCTAGAAATGTTCTATGTTGACTGGATGGTGGTTAAATATATGTGTATATAAAAATGTATCAAGTGGTAAAATTAAGATGTGTGTATAATACTTTGTATGTAAGTTACAACTCATTTTTTTAAAGTCTGTTTTTTAAAGCCTGCTCTCTTCAATTATTTTTTACTTCTGGTAACATCATTTTCTCGATTACCCAAATTGGAAAACTGAGAGTTTCTTCAGATTTCTCCCACTCCCTTCCCTGAACTCTCATGAATCCATTTTATAAATAGCATTTGAATCTTTCCCTTCTTATTCATCCTTAGAACCTCTGCTCCCAAGATGCAGACTAGCCTGTGATGGGCCCACTTTGTGTCAGGTGTTCCCATGGTCTTATGTGTTGAGGGAGGCGTCATCTGGCTTACTACCCACTTAACAGGAGTTGTGGGTGGGACATGGCCCAAAGGGAAGGCAATGATTCACATCACTAATATACAGTATGTGAGAATTTAAGCCATGTCCATTAAGCCATTTTTAGTACCTAGATAAGTGTATTCATGTAAATGAGGTTTTAATATTTGAAGTAAAAAAACAAACACAATGTTTGCTAACTGTATATTTTATTGCAGCACGTCTATGAAGGTGTGCCATTCAGTCTCATTGGATAAATGTTAATTGAAATTTAAAAGAAAAAAGTTTTTATTACAAGTAGTGTGGAAACGTGGCACAATTTAAGGCAAGATCCTTTTTATCTAAGTACTCCTTGTCATTCTTCTTCTATTGAAGGAAAGGTGGTAAAAATAAAAAGCCATAAGAGGGTTCCAAATGGTGATAAGAGTTTATCCTGTGAGCCTTTTCCAGTTTATCATCATTATTATTATTATTATTATTATTACTATTTTAGGCAGATTCCCGCTCTGTCACCTAGGCTGGAGTGCAGTGGTGCCATCTCAGCTCACTGCAGCCTCCACCTCCTAGGTTCAAGCAATTCTCATGTCTCAGCCTCCAAAGTAGCTGGAATAACAGGTATGTGCCACCACATCCAGCTAATTTTTATATTTTTGGTAGAGATGGGGTTTTGCCATGTTGGCCAGGCCGGTCTCCATCTCCTGACCTCAGTTGATCCATCCACCTCAGCCTCCCAAAGTGCTGTGATTACAGGTGTGAGCCACCAGGTCTAGCCACCAGTTTTATTATTAAAGAAGGAAAGAATTGACTCACTTTTAAGTAAATTAATTTTATGGTTGATTCCTCAGAATAAATGTAGCATCAGATAATCAGAGAACAGATACAAAGATGCAACAATCAGAACAGTGAATACTTAAATGTATGCAGTTCCTGAATAGAGTTTATTTTCTTATGAAATGACGTTAAGATCATATTCTTTTGAAAATAAACTCAAGATTTAAGAGAGTTCCATTACAGAAAATACAACTCAAAGAGTTATGAGCTGGGCACAGTGGCTCTCACCTGTAATCCCAGCACTTTGGGAGGCCAAAGCTGGAGATAGCTTGAGCCCAGGAGTTGGAGGCTGAACTGAGCTATGACCATGCCATTGCACTCCAGCCTGGGCAACAAAGCAAGACCTTGTCTCTTAAAAAAAAAAAAATGACAGAGTGCCAGTAATTTTAGATACAGAATGTAACACTTGTATACTTTATATTCTTCGTGTCATTGTTAAATAACACATCTTACAGAAAAAATGAAAATATAAAAGCTGAAGATTAAATTTCCATGGTAGCATCACCTCATCACACTACAGTTGATCCTTCAGCAATGCAGGGTTTAGTGGCTCCAACCCTTGCGCAGTTGAAAATTCAAGTATAACTTTTGATTCACCTGAAACGTAACTACTAATAGTCTACCACTGACTGCCTTATCAGTAAAATAATTTTAACACATATTTTTTGTTATATGTATTATATACTGTATTCTTATGACAAATTAAGATAGAGAAAATATGAAAATCATAAGACAAAATATATTTACTATTTATGAAGTGGAAGTGGATCATCATAAAGGTATTCATTGTCATCCTCTTTTTGTTGAATAGGCTGAGGAGGAGGAGTAAGAGGAGGGGTTGGTTTTGCTGTCTCAGGGGTGGTAGAGGCAGAAGAAAATCTGCCTATACATGGACCTGCACAGTTCAAACCTGTATTGTTGAAGGGTCACATGTAATTAGTTTTAGTTTCCATTTTAAGTAAGTTTTAGTACTAAAATTTTTCAGAGCAAAAATATTTGAAAATGTTATGTTGATTTTGTGGAATCTGGCACATTCTTTAGAATCCCGTTACCTCCAAAACTTGTTTGCAGACTATTACTTGTATAAAGGACAATATTTTTCTATGCATGCTTCAGTGCTTACTGAATTGATTGCATTGATTAGTGAAATACAGATTAAAACCACAGTGAGATACTGCTACGTATCTATTAGAATGGCCAAGATTAAATGAACTATAATGCAGCTGTTTGCAAGGATGCAGAATAAATGGAGCTGTCATGCTTTGCTGTTGAACATGCAAAAGGATGCAGCCATTTTGGCAAAAAAATTTAGCAATTCCTTATAAAGTTAAATAGGTACTTACCATATGACCCAGCAATAAAAGGCCTTAGGTATTTATTCAAGAGAAATAAGAAGTTTCTTTCACACAAAAATTGGCTCACAAATGCTTACAGCAGTTTTATTCATTATCACTGCAAACCAGAAACAATCCATTTCTTACATTCCCCAGTCTTTCAACTGAGTTGTGGCACACAACTCGTGGAACTATATACTAAAAAGGGTGAGTTCTACTGTGCATTTATACCTCAGTTTTTATTGAGGTAACTTATACCTCGATAAATCTGACTTAAATTTTTTTCCCTATCTTTTAAGGATGTAACTAAACTATTTGCAGAAAAAAATGCTATAATACCTGGGTTTTGCTTCAAAATTATCTGGCAGTAGAGGTAGAGATAAAATAAGATTGATCATGGTTCAAGTGATTGTTCTGCCTCAGCCTCCTGAGTAGCTGGGACTACAGGCACGCGTCACCACACCCAGCTAATTTTTGTATTTTTAGTAGACATGGGGTTTCACCATTTTGGCCAGGATGGTCTTGATCTCTTGACCTCGTGATCTGCCCGCCTCAGCCTCCCGAAGTGCTGTGATTACAGGTGTGAGTCACTGTGCCTGGTCTGAAATATTTTTATATTTCTTTGTTTTTCACATTTCTCTCTCGAATGTTTCTAGAATTTATGTTTGTGTATAGTGTGATGTAGGAATCCAACATTTTTTTCAATTGATTATCAATTGTTCTTATACTAACTTTTCCTACTGATTTGGAATGCAATCTACGGTTCTTTACCTCTGGGCTGCCTGCTGATGTTGGATCTTTTCCTGGACCATGTTCTTGTTTGGCAAGAGGAATCCTAGCCCCTCTTTCCTGCCCACAACGAGCAGTTGCTTCCTCTTCTCTGGATTTCTTTAGGAGTAGTTATAGATTTATGCTGCTTTGGCTTTGCTTCTCTTCCAGGTTTGGAAATGGGTCATTGTAAATTTTTCCTCAGGATATACTTGGTGGACGTTGGGGCAGGGAGGAGCAGGCAGGTGCAGGCTACAGATTTTTTTTTTTTTTTTTTTTAAACAGAGATGGGGTTTCACTATGTTGGCCAGGATGGTCTTGATCTCCTGACCTTGTGATCCACCCACCTCGGCCTCCCAACATGCTGGGATTACAGGCGTGAGCCACCGTGCCTGGCCCAGATTTTATATATTAAACTGGTTTGGAAGGATTTTTAAATTATTTTTGTTACTTATTAAAACATCGGCTATTCATATATGTTGTGTGAAAAATTTGTGGGTTTTGTTTAAAAATGTAGACATTTTATTGGATTCTATTTTAATTTGGGTTAAGAAACCCTGAACCTTGGGTTGCTTAAATTTCTGCAATAAATAAACTTGCATTCTCTTCTCCAGCCAAACTAAATTAAATCATATTCCTTGTTCGTGACATGTTCTTCTATTCCTCTGTACCTTTGCATTTGCTGTCCTCACAAATGATATTTTTTCCCTTATCTACTCAGGAAACATTTACATGTTTCTGTTTATCTTCTTCACTAGTCTGTGAGCTCTTACTATGTCTTGTCTTTTAATCCCATTAACTGTGCACAGTACCTAAAATGTAGTCAGTGCCCTATAAATGTTTATCTGCTATCTTAGATTCGCTGTTTGTGATATTCTTCATGTATGAAAGTTTTAAAGCTTCTCTATAATTTACTTTGACATTTAGTCAGTGTAAATTTATCAGTTCCATACATGTGCATTGTTATTGGTCAGTTCTACCACATGTAGTCAACCTGTTGGACGCTAATTTGCTATATTCACCAAGGTACTTATGAAAACAGTTTTTTGCTCTATTGGCCTGTATGTAGATTTTTCTGCCCATCTCTTTGGCACAAGCTAGTTACGATGCTTTTCTGTTCTACCAATGCCCCTTTCCCCGTGTAGGGCCTTTTCTTATCCAACATTCAGCTGCACTTCTCCTTCTTACCCTGGTTACAGTTGATAGAAACTTTCCTGATTACACCTTGATTATTGTAGCTATTGTGATGTCATGCTCTTAGTTTGAAAAGACTCTCTTATTTTTATTCCTACTAACGGAGCACCTGAAGAGGGCATGCCTGCGAGGTGTGGTCTGTGCACAGCACATCCTTTCTGATCTGACAAGAACGGACATCCCCACTGCTTTTTTTTTTCCTTTTTGTGAAGAAATGTTTTTATATTGATTTAGCCATGCCATACAGAAAACTTCCATAAAATGTAATTATTTTATTATTTATTTATGGAATAGGCTCTATAAATGAAAGGTTAAAAAAAGCTTTGTTGTTTCTTAGAAGATAAAAGCTTTATGTTTTTGTATCTGGTCTTTTCTCACATCTATTTTCTAATAATGGAAGGTAATGAGAACTGAGAAATAGGTTCTGCGTTGTGACCCGTCCATTTTTTAAAAGCTTTGTTGTTATGTTGTCTTAATTCTGTTTTTAATGTCACTTAGCATTGTCTAAGCTGTACTGAAATAGCAAGAGGTGGCATTATACCTAACTCAGCTGGTTCACTGTGCTGTTATAATTACTACTACTTGTGAAATCTAAAAATTAAAAGTTTAAAAAGATGCCTGTAGTGCTGATAAAACACAGCTGAAGTGCCACTAGAAATGAATGGAAGTGGAAGTGCTATATATAATAATTCAAGAATTAGATCAGAAATTGTTAACCATGAACAGTATAAATATGCTTGGTTTGATAAGAATTATAGTTTAATACAGCCATATATATGTCCATCAAAACTAAATTCAATCATTTGTAGAACCATTATTACAACTGTAAATCTTTTGGGGGGGGTAAATGTAAATGAATGAGTTTTATAAGTCTCATCTCTATACTCAAGAGGCAAATAACTCCATCAAACTTATAGGCCCCTTAGAAGATTAAGAGCAATACAAGTTTGAGAGAAGGTACTTACATAAATATGTGTACTGACATCCTGACCTTAGAAAGGATTTTTAAATTACCAAGGAGAAGATCAACAGATATTGACTACATAAAAGTAGAAAACTTTGGTATAGCAAATAAAATCCATAGCCAACTAAAAAAAAATTTAAAGTCTTGGAGTGAGAAGGCCTTGGTAAATAAGATAGAAAAGCTCAGAATCTATAAAAGAAAAGACTGGGAGAGAGATCCAAGATGGCAGATTAGCAACAGCTCAGGAATGTAGCTCCCAGTGAAAGTGCAGAGAGCGAGTGGACGCCGCACTTTCAGACAAATTTTTTGCCCACAGACTGGGAGATTCCTGGCAGAGGAGCCACACGGGTGGCCAACGTGACTTTTTTGGCCAGTGTGGCTATTTTGCC
>CAUYLG010040684.1:0-178577 GCA_963573385.1 Cacajao melanocephalus
TACTATGCAGCCATAAAAAAGGATGAGTTCATGTCCTTTGCAGGGACATGGATGTATCTGAAAACCGTCATTCTCAGCAAACTGACACAAGAACAGAAAACTAAACACCGCATGTTCTCACTCATAAGCGGGTGTTGAACAATGAGAATACATGTTACAGGGAGGGGAACATCACACACTAGGGTCTGTTGGGGGGTGGGGGGGCTAAAGGAGGGATAGCAGGGGGTGGGGAGATTAGGGTGGGATAACATTAGGAGAAATACCTAATGCAGGTGACGGGGGGATGGAGGCAACAAACCAGCATGGCATATGTATACCTATGTAACAATCATGCAAGATCTGCACATGTATCACAGAACTTAAAGTAAAATTAAAAAAAAAGAGAGAAATCGTTTTATTCATTCTTGCATTTCTTTTGCCTAGCACAGAAATGAAACGAAAAAAACAATGCTTGCTGAACAGTGAATTTTCAGCTATACTTTCCTCTCTATTTCAGTTTGCCCCAAATGATATTGCCAATTATTTTCTTCTTGAAAACAATTCTGATTTTGTTAGTCAATCAAAACCATTATTTGCTTTATACTACCTATGGAATAAGGGTCTACATTCCTGAGACTGATATTCAAGAGTCCCAAACAACCTACATTTCCAACCACGAAATGAGTGGTATCTCTAACAAAATAGCTTCACTACTGACTCCCTAAACCTGATGCCTATGTCAACTGAAAACCGGTGCTCCTTCCTTTTTCCATACGGTCCAATCCTACTTATTTGGTAAGACCCAGGGAAACAATTTCACCTTTCCAGAGACCTTCCCGATTTCCCAGCTAAATGCATTCACTGTCCTGTTTGTATCTTTGTTATGGCTCGCAGCACTTTCTATATGTTATTATAGTAATTTATGTAAATATCAAACTTTGTTTGGGGTAGGATCTGTATTCCTCATGAACCTAGCCCAGTCCTTAGCCCACTTTGCTGAATAAGTGAGCAAATGGCATTCCTTTGTCTCATTACGTATCAGGGAAAGGAACTAATAACGACTGTATTTACTTGATGACAGCCACTGTACTGGGCCTTTTACAGAATAACAGAATCATGACACTTCTCACAACACATCTGTGAGTTAGGTATTATTAGTCTCGTCTTATGGAAGGCAAAATTGTGATTCTAAGATGTTAGTAACTTACTCAAGACCCACAGTTTAAGTGGTGAATCCAGGACTGGAGTCAAGACTGTCCTATTCCAAAGTTTGTGCTCCTCTACGTATCTTGTTATCCTGCCTTGCTGTTGTATAATGTGTTTCTGCACATCAATTAACAGCACTGACTTCCTCTCAGTGAACTCAACGATTCGATTTTAACAATTAAAAGACTGTGTATGAGAAAATAATGTCATACAAATTCCTTAATGTTTTTTCCAACTTCCCTCTGGATTTTTGATACTTCAGTTTAAGTACGATCTAGGAAAAGTTTAAACAAGGTGATTAGATGCACTGCAAGATATGGTGTTTTCTTAATGTTGCGTCCCCATCACAGGGACAAAGAAGTAAGTCAGTGATCCTCCTTCCATTCTCCAGCCCTGGAAACCATTTATCAAGATGGTTGCTGTGCAGTTTCAGGCAATTTAGTTTTGGAAGGACAGAGTGAAAAGCAATGTAGTTTGTGTAGCAGTTAATGCAGTCAGTGTTTATAGAAATGTTTTTGAATTAAATTGCTAACCACTAAAATAGCATTTTATCAAATAATCGCCATAAATAAAATGCATTTTGACTTTAAGATGACATGTGCTCTTACAGGATGTTTCTTCTGCATGCTAAGGATTGTATAACAAATTAAAGAACACACATTTATGTGGATAAAAGGCAAATAAACTTTCCCCAGCAGTAATGTGGAAATCATCACTGACGGTTTGACATATCAATATTTCAGGAAGAATAAATGACTTTCATATCCATGGCATTTTTTAAATCATACTTATTCATTTTTGCATTACTTGAATACTTTAGAAAGAATCTGTACTTTATCACCTGAAACTGCTTAAAGTATTTCAAAATATTTTAATAAAGCTTTTTGAATTATCAAATAATATAACTTTTAAACAAATTTTACTATTATTATAAATATTTGCTCTTCATCCCTCGCCCAAAGGAAAACTATAAATCTTGTCTCAACTGAATGAACACCATTTATCATATTCATTTTGTTGTCAATACAATTATGAAAAGCCCTTGGCCTTTTCCCAAGGAAGCTGATTTGCTACTGAAACTCAATTATTATAAGCAACGCCAGTACCAAACCACCCCATTTGGCAATCTAACACAGCTTCCGGCATAACTGACACTTCTGTCCGCCCCGACACTGATAACTTCAACATCTATGGTCAAATGGAGGAGACAAAGGTTTCTAGTTCAAAACAAAACATTAAGTCCCAAGATTTTCCGTTTGCTATTTTCTGCCATCTGCTGGACAAAAGTTTCATTTCAGAAAGGTTCCCCCTCACCCTCAAAGGAGCTAAATAAGGAAATAGAAAACAATTAAAAATGTAAATTATAGTATCTTCTCTAAATATTGGGCAGTATTAATTATGGCAGATAGTTCTTTTTTGACAGTGAGGGGAAGGTTTCTGACCTTGACTCTTGGTTGAAACTGTTGAAGAGAAAAACATGAAATGTTAATCACTAGATAGCCTAGAGTTGTGAACTGGTTTCAAGATCACCATCGATATTACAGTGCCCAAAGTAGACTTTTATTATTTTTCAAATAATGAAAATTTTGATTTTGAGAGTTGCTATTTATGTTTAGAGAAAGAAAAGAGTCAAGCTGGGTGCAGTGGAGCACACCTGTAGTCCCATAGTCCCAGCTAGTCGAGAGGCTGAGGTGGGAGGATCGCTTAAGCCCAGGAGTTTGAGTCAAGCCTGAGCAACATACAAGTCCTTGTCTCTTAAAAATTTTTCAAAAGGCAGAAATAAAAGGGTCATATATAATTCCAGTTTAACTGTCATCGTTAAGAGAATTTTAAGACTTTCCATGTTGAAATTTATAATCTCTATACATATTATATATTGATGTAAAGCATGTACATGATTATCCAGTTACATAAAAAGCTGTAACCTTTCTCTGGGTAATAAATTTTTTTTAAATTTTTATAATATGTAGAGTTCTCCCTAAAACATGCCTAGATCCCCTGTTAGTTATAATTTTGGCCACAACTGTGGCATAGTAGTTGAAAGCTGCTTTTAAGAAGTTTCTATTGCAATTTAATTTACAGGAAAGTTTGCTAAGAAGGGTTTAAGCAAAGCAACTGAGAAACAGTTTAGATTAAAAAGTAAATTAGCTTTGCGATTATATAATTTTTTCATATGCTCTGATGGTTTCATGTATAAAAGACATAGAACCATTGTATAACACTTATATGACTTGCATACAATATCACTTCCTGTTGGGATCAAAGATAAGTCATACAATACTATCAGAACAATATGAATGGCCACTTACAACTACCAAAAATGTGCCAGATGTTATACAGAGTACACTTTACCTATTTTGATGGTTACAATAAGCCATGATACTGAATTGCATCTGTTTTCAAATGAGAAAACCAAGACTCACACAGGTGAAATGACTTGCCAAGGTTCCCAACACAGTAAATGAAGAGCTGGGATTTTAAGCCTGGTGTGTCTATCACCAAAATCCATGCTCTTTTAACTCTTACATGATAAGGCATTTCTGTGGGGGATTTTTTTTTTCTGTCTGTACTAACCCTTGGCAAAGGTAAATTCAAATTTTACACCAAATGACAAATCGTGACTATTTTCCCCTTTTTATGTCCATTAATTATTTTCATGATAATGAAAAACTGTGGCATGATGAGTTAGGCCTCGAAGAGATTAAATGATCTTCCCAGCTTTGCTAATTGAGATGGAGATTCAAATCTCCCCTCAAAAATGCCAAATGGTAGGATTCATTGATCCCTAAAGATGTTGGCCAGATCATCCCTTCAACTCCAACATAAACAATCATTTGGGGGAAGTCATTTTTAAGTATCAATATTTAACTGCACCAAAAAAGTGACCTCTCTGAGCTGGGTCTCTAAATACTGTGCTCAGTTATCTGCACTGCTGCCACTGTGCTGTAATTTTTAGCTGATTACACATTAGTTCATTTAGCTTTGTTTCCTCTTCCCTACTGTGCCATACTATTAAACGAAAGCGAGGGGCCTGGCATCCCTCTGTGCACAGAGCTGGTATTGTCACAGTGTAATAAGGATACATCCAGTCAAACAGCATGGTGTAGCTGGTCTTTGTGTTCAGTGCAAAGGCAATCCCTCGAAGATCTCTTGCCAGCCCGATCAACATACGCTGTCAGTGGGAAAGAGACACAGTAATTGATTTTCACGTTAGCGCAGAGCAGATGGAGTAATAATCAGGCAATAATGACCACATATCTGATTTTGATTCATTAGCTAAAATGTCTCGTTCAGACCTCTTTCTACAGAAAGTCACAGACTCTCTAAACAAACAGACCATCAAAACTGCTGATCAACTCTACTTTGCTTCTTACAAATTTAGCTAAGTCATAATTTCAGTAGCATAGCTAAGCATTTAAATTCTTAATATGCTTTGTTTCTGAATAAAGCCAAATCAGAAAAAAAAAGAGATTAGGATCGATAATTACACAGAACAGATATGTACGGGGTCTAGATATTGTTTAATAACAGCAAATCTTAAACATCGGCTTGTATGCAATTGCCCCTACAACATAATTTAGAGTCTATCCTAGAAAGGCACTGACATTTAAAAATTCCTAATGAATATCTTTAATAACTTTAGGACAAAATAAAACTGGCCAAATGACCTACTGGTACTATGATACACGCAGAATGGCAGTCACATTCCCCAAGCGAGGAAGATGTAAGAAAAAGAGTTCTATATTCGATGTCATAAGACTTGAATTTGAATCCCAGCTTTAAGACTTAAGGCAAGACAATTTATCAGGCTCACTTTTGTCATCTATAAAAGGGGCTAATAATGCATTTCTCACAGAAGCACTGTGACAAATAAATTTAATAAACGTATGTGAAAATGCCTAGCGGAGCCTCATACACAGTAAATGTTCCATAAGTATTTAGTTTTAGAGAAAAAAACCAAAAACTTGACTCTTGAATAGAAGAGATCCGACTTGTACTCCGGACTCTTAATTAAGCTGTCCTTAGGTTGATACTTGGGAAGAGAAAAAGAAAACCCATGAACAGATGCTAGAATGTCAGAACAAAGAGCACAAATAAACATAATTACAAAACAAGGGGGTGGGATAATTGAGATATACAACTGTGACTTCTGAAGATACTGTTTCATTGCAAATACTCAGCTAGAAATGGTCTCTGAACTTTTTTTTTCTACCAGATTTTCTCTTTCTCACACTTTGGTAATAAATGAAAACCTCTTTACGAAGGAGTTTAAATTATTATTAAGCGAACAGTGAATCCTGACCCTCATCTTAATGGCTGATTTAATTTCATTTCAAAGTAGTAAATAATAGTTTAACTCTCAGAAGCATCTGGAATTTCTCATCCTCTCCACTCTTTCTGCCTAAGAGGTGACTCAAAATAACTGGATGTTATTTATAGGAATATTCAGTTTCTATACTGTAACAGTTCAGAGAATGATGGTTACCTGAATTTCTGAATCTGAAAACTCTGAATTTTTGTTTCTGCTCCTTTAAATGAGTTACTCCTTTTTTTCTCATACTCTCATCAGTTCTTGTTTTTCTGTAACCAGCTGGCCTCCTTGTAGTTCCCTCATGTAACCTGCAATTAGTTTTTAAGCATTTTGCCTTTTCATGTACCCTTTTTTTTTTTTTTAAAACCACCTGGAACCTGTTCCTCTCTTTCTCAGCTTTTCCCATTCCTGGAAGCCTCCAGCACAAAATACATCTTCAAAGAAGCCTTCTTCAAACCATTCTATTCTGATTCCTTAGCTTTGCAGTCTTTCTATTAAATTAGGCTTTTTGTTCTATTTTTATTAGGTACACTTACAAGTTTCAGGCTATGCTTCAAATAATTTATTTTAAGTTTCCACTTACACATGAGATATCTACCATTTAAGTCTAAATTAGTCAACAAGAACCATGAGTTTTACTTTGTGTCTAGTACAAAGGGCTCTTAAAATATTTTAGATTATCCTCATTATACAAAAGGATTAATTTTTATTTTTTCACAATTTTTTCCTTCCTTAAAAGATGTCAAATTAATAGAAGTGGTCTACAGAACTCAAATCTATGGGCTTTTTTTTTTAAGTGGCAAAATGCCGCTTTGAAATTACATCAATGTTTCATTCTAGAAAATGTGACTACAGAGGAAGCACATAACAACTAAATGTATGTTTTAAATGAATTCAACTGAACAGAAAAATGCAGTGTTAATGTGAGTAAGAAATAGATTTCTTATGCTCAAACAATATCGTTTATCTCAAAGCAGCAGAGAATACTGTAATAATCCACATGGATACACAAGCAACACTAAAGAGAGTGTTTTCTCAATAGCCAAAACATATGCAGCCCCGATATGAAAAAGAAAAAGCTGCTAACTAGGAGCTCAACCAGCCTACAAAGTAATTTGAGAGTGAGAGGTGGTCTTACTGAATTTGAGGAAAGGAGGAGCTACCGTTTACCATATCATTTAAAATCGTGCAAACAGTTTTATTTTAAAAGTTGCCTTTCTCCTACAGTTGGCCAACACAAGATTGATCTGAAGAGTGAGAGGCTCCTGCATTTTTAGTGAGGCTGTTTTGGGGAGTGGGATAGGTCTAGGGATCTAACCCTATGGATTCCTTTCTGGATAGTTAGGGAGAAACTGCTGAGTTCTTCAGTCTGCTGCATGGTGAACAGTTGTCTGTGTGCCAAGCGTGAGACGAATGGGCTGGGAAACAGCTGAAACGAGGCTTCTTCCACCCTGACCCCCAAAACAGGGTTTCTAATGGAAAGTCTGACAGACCCTTTACTGTAGTGGCACTACTGGGGGCAGCTATAATATTATCCTCATAATTCTACTATATAATAACAACAAAGAAAAAGAAGGTGAAGGGTCATTGTGCTTTGTCTTTAGAATTAAGATGGCTGTCTTCATCCTTACAGCATACTCTTAATTCTGAAGACACATCTTAATAACCTCTAAATAGTTCCAACAAAAGAGCCGTGTCAGAGGAATGAGCAGGCCCCAAGGTGTTTCAACTGGAGTGTTTTCATCTGCCTTTATTGCTCTATCCCTCTCCAGAATTAAGGCAATAACCTGTGATAAATTATTCAGGAACTGCTACAGGGATCAAAGCAAAATCATTCTGTTAAAGTGCTGTTTGCAACATTTGGCACTTAGTGCGAAAACTTTTAATGTGCGCATGCTGAAAATCAAGGATTTTAAATAATTTAACATTGTGGAGTTTTTACGAAAGGACTAAAGATAGTAGGTTCCTATTTAACTGCTCTTCTTTCTCTGGGAAGTTTTCATTCATTTTCCTTGAAACTGATGATGTCATGACCAAATCAAAAATGATGCATGAGTCAGGGGAGTACTGGACTATATTTTACCATGGATACAATTATAGGGGGAAAACATATATTCTGAAAGAATACTCTAAAGCCAAGATTTGTCAGAGTATTTTTTTCCTTTTCCCCTTTACTTGAGAGAGGAAAAACCCAAGACAAAATTTCAATGTTTTCTTCAATTTTATTAAGAATAAGTAAGAAAACAAAGCTATAAATTTAGGACTTTTGCTGCATTTCCTCCCCTCACAACTATATTTCAATTTGGCAACACAGGTTTTTAATGTTTAAGTTTATCCTGAAATCTGCATTTGAAAATATCTATAAATAGGGAGTTAGAAAATCCTGGTAAGAGTTGCAAATTAAATGAATTTGGCAGTCTTGCGGCATTTTCATAGAGATATTTTAACAGCATCACCTCCTGTGGATTGGAATACTAAATACTTTATTGAAGAACAAAACAGAAATGTTTTTGTCTCTAGTACTTGCAAAATGAAGTACCTGAAAGCACTTTTGCACGTATTATTTATTCATCATGATAGAAAAATAGCCTTAACCTAATAAATTACATTTAAAAGCATTTAGTGCAAAAGTTTTGTTTATGATAAAGCAACAGATTTAGTTTTTTATCGGTAGCTTAAAGCACCAAGTTTTCTTTATACAAATTAGACAGATGGTGCTTACAGTAGAATTTACTAAAGGTCTGTCACAACAAATGCAGCCAAGCTGCATATTTAATCACTGCAGAATCTTGTCTACCTGCAGCTGCCAACTGCTAATCCAATTTCCCTGATAAATGTGGCAAGAGACACGATCAGCAATAAAGAGCATCTAACTCCATTTTCCTGCAGGGCGTCTTTTGATGAACATTTAGGACGGAAGCACGGAGTGCACTGTGTGGCCTTGGTTCGTGGCAGCTGCATGCATTCTGAGGCACAGTTCTCAGGTTACTCACTTAATTCTGCCACTATCATTACGTTGCTATTGATCTCAGTAGCTGTTGCCTACACAGCATTACTCTAGATGAAGCTGAATCAGGCAGTTATCATGCATCAAACTTGCTCAAAAGCCTGGAGATTTCCCCTTAATTACTTGTGATTTTATTTGCAAATACCGTTAAAGTGTAATCAAGCAGTCACTTTCCAGGGTCGTTAAGAACTTGCTGGTTTAGGGATATATCACTGGAACTCCATTAAAAATGACTCTAGGAAGATGGTTTCTATCAAACTAGATGGGATTACAACAAAAATGGTCTTGGAATATAATGAAATCTTCAGATGAGAGAGACATAATTTTTATAAAGATGATGTTTTTCAACTTCACTGCTTCTTTTTGATAAAGGGCAGCAATAGCAACCTAAAAGCTGCAAAGGTTTTGCTGGGCACTGAAAATATTTGGAAGACATCTGTAAGATACAGCTAACCTGAGTGGAAACTCTGGTGAAGAATTTCAGGAAGACTATAAACACAAAGAAAATCTGTAAGATCCTTTTTTTTGGTTTTAAAATTCTATAACTATAGCATGCTGATAAACATTAATTTCAAAAATTCTTTTAAGAGGTATAGCACTTGGCTGATTATTTTTTGATAGAAGAATAACCTAAAGATAATTATCAAAGGCCATATCATTCTTCTACTTGGCTTTTTACTGCGAGTTTTTGTTTTTGTTTTTTTTTTGGTGAAGAGACGCTATGCAAAAGATGGTTAATATTTCCAACATATTTCAAATAACTATGAAATATATGACTCAATTGTCACCAACAAAGGTGTCTACATTCTCTGAAGTGCATTTATGAATCTGTTAAAAAGAATAATCAGTGTCAATTTATTTAATATTGCCCTAATACATTATAATTTCAGAAGATACTATTTCTATTTAGCAGAGCTTGTGCTTCCCATCCCCCACCTTAAAATATGGGGCTGTTTTGTCACCGACAGCTTGCTACACTTAAGGATTTTACTAATAAAACATAATGTTGTCTTAGATATTATGACTGTTGCCACAGCTGAACTGACTTGTCAAATCAATCCTAATATGGCTCCCACAGGCACATAAAAACCTTATTTAGCTATCAGTTATCCTAATCACTTTGTTCCGTTTAAGAATGCAATACTTCAAGACCAGTTCCTATTTATACATATATGCCTAGCCATTTAATAAAGTCTTGATTTATATAAATTCTTGTTTAAAAAAATATTTAGAGATGAAGTGTTTCAGTATGTGTATGTTTGTGCATTCCTCCATATAGATATGTTGAAACATACAGTACAGGGCAGATGAGGGAACGGGGTGTATAAAGTGGTGTACCCACAAGAAATGTTCTATTAAAGACAGTAACTGCCACAGGAGACAAATCTATGTCATCTAATCATGAACTGACTGTCCAAAAGTATTTGCTGACCTCAAAGTCCATTTGTATAAGAAACTAGAAAAGTGCTTAAATAAAAGTACAACTTAAAGACATGCAATTGGGAAAGGAGGTCTGAAGAGGCAAACAGCACATACAGATATGCAAAACGCTTTTTTGGATCTAGATATCTTAGAAAAAACAAAATTGTCATTCTTCATATTTAGAAACAAACCCACCTTTACGTCTTCTTGTTTAAAGTTGTTGTTGAATATCTGTAATACGGTTTCAAAAGCAACTGTAAGAGGCAGCATGAAATTCTCAAATTCATCCTCATCTTCGCCTATCAGAGAAACAAAAGGGTCACTACGGTTTAAAATGCACAGAATTGTACACTATCCGCAGCACTGAGAGCTTCATTTAGGCTTAGAAATATTCGAAAGAAGGGGTCAGCCTGCATTCACATCCGTGCTACATTTTCTACTTTTGCTCATTGAATATTCTGGTGTTTTGCCTTCTCTTTTGCACCAAATCAAATAGCAAAATTACTTACCAGCCATTTTTTTTTCCTGGTTCTTTATTGGATCTAACAGACTCATGCCCCAGGCATCTCAGTCCTTTAGCTCCTAGGGCCCCTAGAGCTTGTCTAATGCCTCAAGGAAGGCCACTTTCAAAGCCTCAGAGATGCGGTGTTTTTTTCTCCTTCTCTTTGGGTGCCAAGGCCCTAAAGGGCTCATAGACTCAGGTGCCCAGATAGCTCTAAGTTATTATTCTCTTTTATTTATGTTCTTTTTAATTAATTTATTAACTAAATGGCAGAGAAACTTTTATCTGCCCAAAAGGATGGGGTCCCTTATGGGTCATTTGGATTTTAAATACATTCTCCATGGGTACACTTCTTCTTACACTAAGCTTCCTTCCTTTTTTTTTTTTTAAATAGAGAAGAGAGGAAAGAGACATTTCCTATTAATTTTTTTACTTTAAAGGTCGACCGCAGTTTCCTCAAGGATTCAGTTAAAGCAGAATCTTCACTTCACACATGGATATGCAAAACTGATTATACAGAATTCTTTTCAAAAGGGTTTTTTTTTTTTAAATGAGAGATTGAATTCACTCATTCATCCTAAGTCACAAGGAGCTATGAGCTGCACTTTACTGAAGAAACAGGCAGAGAAAGGTTAAGTGTCTTGCTTAAGGTGGAATGCTTAGCTGGAGACAGAACTACCGGGTTCAGACCTCCTAATTTCTATGCTATTAGTAGAGTTTTAAAATAGAGTATTAGAGAGGAAATGAGCTCTCAGAGAAGGGACTCGCGGTCCTCAAAGTTAGGTCCTTGACCAGCAGCATCAACATCACTTGTGAACTTGTTAGATATAAATGCCCAGGTTCCATCCCAGATCTGTCGAATCAGAAACTCTGGGGGTGGGTCCCAGCAATTTTGTTTTAATAGGCCTTCCAGATGACTGAGAGTGTTTGAGAAGCACTGGCCTATAGTCATTTTTCAGACAAAGAAATGGATATCAAGACCCTGTGACTCTTAAGGAGTGGCTGATCTGGCTGACTCTGATTTTCTGTGATTTATCTCTTTCCTTCAACTTCACATTGTTTCAGGAGTACAACAGAATCAGGGACTTAGCTTTGTTACAAAGAGATACCAAAAGGCCAACGAAGCTTTACTGGTGTGCTGTTCTAAACGAAGGTCAGTGTCCTGGGTGAAGAGTAAGGCAGACCAAATTATAATAATCTCTTCTCTGTCAACTGGCCATGTGGCCACGTTACTCCCCTTAGATCCACCCTTCTCTGTTAACTGGTGATAACATAGACCTATACAGGCGTTATTTTTCAAAGCCCAGGTGAAATGATACCTTTCACAATGTCTAAGCTAAGCTTTCCTAACTTCCAATCAGGTTATCTCCCTTCTCCCTTTGGATTCCCACAGCATTTTGTCTGACTCTTAACTATTATACTAGTCTGCCTTGAATTGCAGATATTTAAGCATATATCTAATAATGGCAACAACAGTACCACCTACATTATACCATAACTACCATTTGATCCGGGTTATGTGGGGATTAAATGAGATAAAGTGTATAAAGTGTACATGTGAATTATTAGCTCTACTAGCCTAAACTGATAGTATCTCCAGATAAGCTTCTACAGAGCTAAGACTGTGTATCTTTGTGTTTCTCAGTGAAGGAGAATGATGTAGGGCTCTGCAGTAAATAGACCCAGGTGTCTGACTCTACCATATATTATTTAACTTTGGATATTTTACTCATCACTCTGAGTCTCAGTTTCCTCATCTATAAAATAAACATAAAAATACTTATCTTTGAGGGTTACTGTGAAGATTAAATGTTGCAATACATGGAAAATAGAAGGTGTTCAATAAATAGTAGTGGTGGTACTAGTATTATAGCATTAGCACAGAACGGAGCCTGGCATATTAAGGAAATACTGTGTTTAGATAAAAAGTAACTTCTCAATAAAGGTGAAATTTTAGAATGTCTTTATTTTCTTAACACCTGACACAGAATAATACAATAAATAATTGAAATATACATTATCAAATTTTAAATACATAAAACATATGTATACTATATTTAAGGCATGTAATTTTACTCTTCTAAGAGAAAGTGTTTTCCAAATGTGGAATTATTAATGAGAACAGTGGTAATTATCACTGCAGGCAGATAACGGTGCCAGAAAGAATGGATGCTTTGAAATCAGAAAGTTTATCTAAGTTTAGCTGAGAGCAGTGGTGAATGCCTATAATTCCAGCTACTCGGGAGCTGGGGTAGGAGGATCCCTTGGGCCCAGGAGTTTGAGACCAACCTGGGCAACATAGTGAGACCTCATCTCTCAAAAAAAAAAGAGAAAGAAAAAAAGTTTATCTAAGCTTGAATCCTGGCTCTGCTACTGTTAGCTCTCTGGTTTTCGGTAAAGTCACTTCACTCATCAAAGCCTTAGTGTGCTCACCTGTAATTAAGAGACATAATATTTACTTCATAAAGTTAGCTATGAGAATGAAGTAAATGACAAAACATCTATAACCCCCGTTGCTCAGCGTCTGGTACTTAATAAATGACAGCCATTAGCACTATTGTTGTCTTGAGTCTAACATGGACTTAGAGAGGTGATTATGGTAATCAAAAAAAGTATAACTGCAAGATTGCCAGCCCAGTGCCCTTCCTTTGGGAACAAAGTTTTCCAAGGTAAGGATGTTTATTCAGAACAAAGACAAATTCCAACTTTTAACAATTCAACTCCTAACTTAATCTTCTGAACTACAGATCAAAAAACTTCCTGATTCCACTTTTCTCCATTCAGATTTTAAAGCAAACAGGGATACCGGGAGCACATGAGACAACCAAAATGTGCAGGGAGAGGTCAAGCAGCAAATACTGTAAACACAGTAACGTAAGCAGGAATTCTACTTAAATGTCACTTCCTCAAAGAGGTCTTCCCTGACCACTCTACCTAAAATGGTACCCACAATTCCCCCTCTTCCCATATCACTTTCCAAGCCCATAACGTGCTTTACTTTTCTTATTGGACTGACTATACTGGCTATTCATTGACATATTTATTCATTTGTTGTTTATCCTATTAGGATGTACATTCCTCAGGAAGGAACTTGGTCTGTTTCTATCATAGAGTATCCCCAGTGCCTCGAATGGGGTCTGGAACTCAAGAAATATTTGTGGAGTGACAGAATAACAGCTGTTATTCCCGAGTGGTTAGGCAGGCAATGGATTTGGTACTTTACTTGCTTAAAAAACACTTATGTGGCTCTTACTATTTTCAAAGTACTGTTGCAAGTCATTAATGGTCAGAACAATCTCATGAAGTTGTATGATTTTCTTCATTTTACATGTGAGCAGAGAGACTCAAAGGAATTAGGTAGCTTGCCCAACATCCTCCAGCTGGTAAATGTCAGTGAGCCAGGATTTCCAATCAGGTCTGGTTTACTCCCAAGCTCATGCTTTTCCATGTCTCTGATGAGGTGGACGGCATCAGAGATGGGGACTAATGTTAGTGTCACTGAATCCTGAATATAGAGCTGCATGAAGTCAGAAGAGAGTGTAGATCAGCAAGCTTGCTTCTGGTGAGGAAAATGGAATTCCTAGACAATCACTTGGGTTTAAAGTAGACAAAAATAAGACACTGGTGCATTATATTATAGAAATGTTTATGTTTTCGTTAGCACTGTTCCTGTTATTGCAACGTGATATGTTGTACCACCTAAACTGGAGAACTGAACATTTTTGTTTATATCATGCAAACAACTTTATACAACATTACTATTAAAGATTTTTCCTAATCGGTATTACTTACCTTTATGTAAATGATACCCATAGAGGTATCATTTACTATTTCTGATGCAAAAGGAGAAAACATGAGCTCACTCTCTTACAACTTCATATTCAAGTATGTAGTCATACATTTAGTGTTCCAAATGTATATGTGGTTATTTTATGAATAATAGTTGAAGCTGTTAGTTTTTTTCTTAGTGAGACAAAGTTCCAGAAACCAATATGATTTGAAGGTAAAGTGCCAATTCATAGACTAATATTTTCAATGCCATCGGGAAAAGTAAATGTTCATATGACATTGTAAGTTCTCAGTCATGCATAGATAAAAATAATAAATTCCTCAGTTTTTAGGTAAAACCCAAAGCTAATCACTTCCGTTGAGTCTCTGAGAATATGTTTAAGCAGAAAGTCATTCATTTTGTAAGTTCTAAACTTTTTTTTTTCCTTCAGAGACATCACATGAAAATATAATGGTAACTGTTTTAGTATGTTGGCTGGCAGACATTTTATTTGCAGGACATTTCATTTATTATTTTGTACAATCTAAAACCTCCAGTGGTGGAAATGTAAAATGGTACAACTCATGTAATATGGTACAGTCATTGTAGAAAACAGTTTGGCAGTTACTCAAAAAGTTAGAGTTGCCAGTTGACCCATCAATTTCACTCCTAGGTATTTACCCAAGAAAACTGAAAATACATGTCCACACAAAAAGCTGTGTGCAAATACAGCTGTATTATTTCATAATAACCAAAGGTAGAAAAAACTCAAGTATTTATCAACTGATGAATGGCTAAACAAAATGTGGCACATCTAAACTATGGAATATTATTCAGCCATAAAAAGGAACAAAGTATTAATACATGCCAAAACAGGAATGTGCCTTAAAAACATGCTAAGTGAAAGAGGCTGGATGCAGAGGCCACAAATTGTATGATTCTATTTATATTAATGCCCAGAATAGGCAAACCTATAGAGAGAGAAAACAGATTAGTGGTCTCTGGGGTTTAGGGGAAGGGAGGAGTGATTATTTAATGGTACAGGGTTTTTTGGGGGGTGATGAAAATGTAGAATTAGATAATGGTGATGGCTGCACAACTTTATGAATATTCCGAATACACTAAACACCAATGAATTATATACTTTACAAAAGTGAATTTTATGGCATGTGAATCTAAAACAATAACAACAACAAAAATCTGGGTTTGCTCCCCCTCTGAAATATATACAAAACCGTGAAACCTCTCATTTCCTTAAATTTGAATGCAAACAGCAGCTGGATTACTGGGGAGGTGGAGAAAATGGGCAAAGAGAAGCAAGTGATAGAAATGCTATGGTAACTGTTAATGATGGTAGCCAACAGTTACCGTGGATTTACCGTATGGTAAGTATTGTATAAAACACTTTGGCAATTGTGATAAATCAACATGGCAGGCAGAATACAGGATAATTTTCCTCTCAAAGATAACCGGTCTAATTCTTAGAACCTGTGAACATATTAGGTTATGTGATAAAGGGAAATTAAAGTTGCTAACCAACTGACTTTAAAACAGAAAAGTATTCTGGATTATCCAGGTAGGTCCAACGTAATCAGCAGGGTCCTTAAAAGTGGAAGAGAGAAGCAGAAGCCAGAGAACCGCGAAGACGGCAGCATGGAAAGGATTCAGCCTGATGCTACTGGAGAAAGGGAAACCATGAGCTAAGGGAAGCAGGTGGTTTCTAGAAGCTGCAAAAGGCAAGGGAACAGATTCTTCCTTACAGCCCTGCTGACATCTTGATTTTAGCTCACCGAGACCCGTTTTGGTCATTTGATCTCCAGAATTACAAAATAATACCTTAATTGTTTAAGCTACTACCTTGTGGTAACTTGTTATAGCAATAATAACAGAAAACCAATAGTCAGTAAAGGTCAGGTCTCCTGTAATGAAGCTCTGGTCCAAACTAAGGAAAACTGAGAGGAGAGATAAGGAGACACAGGCACTGGGTGAAGAAAATAATCCATTCAAAACCAAGTAACAATGGGCGATCTCAGAAGAGCTGGTGACTTTTGCAGGTCTAGGCCCAGATCATCTGCTGTTTCCCAAGGCTTCATTAAGATACCACTTCTAAGTTGTATTACAGTAAAACTTTGAGAAATGTGCTTAACTGGTCCCTCAAACTTGGGCCACAATTGGTTTTCATTTCAGTTTCCCTCTAAATTGCCTAGGAGTTCTAGCTAGTTCTGAAATGACTTGTGGCTTCAGGCAGGGCAGGATATTTTAGTATGTGCCGGGAAGTGTCATCACATCTTGCTTCTACAGGAAAATAATAGCCCCAGATATTGAGGGCAGAGTAGATGGCATTAAGAGCACCAAACTTGCCTCATTTTAAGGTCCCAGCAGCAGTCAATGCTTCTTCTAATAGTGCACTCAATAAACGTTTCTTAATATTTTCTAAGAACTTGTTTTGTGATAGCAATGGCTCTAGGCCCCTTTACATATGTTTATCTTATTTAAACCATATGACAACTCTTTTACATGGTTTTCTCCATTTAATAGATGAGAAAACTGAGGCATCCTGTAATTCCTCTCCCTAGGGAACCAGAGTGTTTTAGTTCCCAGGAAAAAAAATACACTGCCTAGTGCAGACTATAGCTACCCATTTTCAAAGAATCCCATCCTAAAAGTCTCATGAAACATCTCATTCCCTGGGGTGCTCTGGACTGTCTAACTTCAAAACCAGGTAAGTTATTAAAACTGGATCTGGACTTAATGGGCTGCTTTTTGCCTACAGGGCCAGCTAATTAGTCTTAATTATCTCATTATAGATTTTAAGTATTTCCAGCTGCTTCTTTACCCCTTACTGCCCACTTCCCCATCCCCCCATGTCTATTTTTCAGATAATCTCTGCCAAGTCATAGACACAGTTAATATATTGATGTATTCTTCCTATCTATAAGCTATTTTTGATCAAGCCCTTCACTTGCTAAATCTTCCTGGGATATCCATCTCTGTGTTCCTTTATCCACGAGAAGAAATAGCTTTGGCCAATCATTAGACATAAGAACAAATTTTAAAAACTGCATTCGACTTTCGCTGACCATCAAACTGTTATATACCTATCTAGCACAAATAATAAACATACATCTATCTGTTTATTTCATAGGAGCTTAGAAAGTAATCCTTTCTCCTTTTCTTTCACTGCCCCCAAGCCCCAAATCAATCATTCGTATCAAATATTTCAAATAAAAATGAAGGAAAAAAGTTATGTTTCTTAATTGGTTGATAAGGTGAAAGATGAACAGTTTACTAAAAGTGGATGAAATATGTGGTCAGAGGGCTACCACTTATATGACTGACCTTGGGCAAGTCATTTTATTTCCCTGAACCTGTTTTCTTTCTTTTTTTTTTTGTGAGATGGAGTTTCGCTCTTGTTGCCCAGGCTGGAGTGCAATGGCATGATCTCGGCTCACCACAACCTCCACCTTCTGGGTTCAAGCGATTCTCCTGCCTCAGCTTCTCGAGTAGCTGGGATTACAGACATGTGCCACCACGGCCAGTTAATTTTGTGTTTTTAGTAGAGACAGGGTTTCTCCATGTTGGTCAGGCTGGTCTCAAACTCCCGATTTCATGTGATCTGCCTGCCTTGGCCTTCCAAAGTGCTGAGATTACAGGCATGAGCCCCCATGCCTGGCCTGAACCTTAGTTTTCTAACAGATAAACAATGGAATATCAAAAAGGATAATGCCCGTGAAAGTGGTTTATAAACTATATATTCTTAAACGGATGTTAACTGTTATTAGTAAAGAAAAAATTTCCTTCCTCTGTATTTTTACTTCTATCTTTAGTAGCTCATTCTAGAATACTCTTTCCTTGTTATTCACATCATTTGTTATTTAAAATTTCTTAAATTTAAGGTAGTGATAGCTTCAGATGCCAATTACCTCTTAAAAGTCAAAGTATATGGATACTATGCTGCCTTCACCCCTAAAGATAGAACTCTCTCTTTATATCCATAAACATCATTTTAATATTAGTATCCCCCTAGTAATTAAAAATATGACTGCTTCTCAGAGTTTAAATACCTGAGGAATGCACTGCTCACTCAAATCCTATTCATGTGCTTCTCATCTAAAGAGTACAATAGAAGATGCAATCATGAAATGTCCAAGGAAAATCAACCATTGGTGACACTGAGCACTTCCAAATTTGTGGCTGGTAAAAACTTAATTTGCAAGTAATAATTTCAGTTCTTCACAAAATGAAAAGTGTTGTTACAATGTCTTGCCACACTTCCCCTCTTTAGTATTTTGTCAACTAAATTCACCTGCATTCAAATTAAACAAAATAAAAGGTTTTTATTTATTCAAGTATTTTATATTGAATAGCTCCCTGGAGGTTCTCCATTTACTGGCTCGGGTAATACTATCTTTCCTTTAGTTTATTAGATCGACCAAGTTAATTTTAAATAACCTAGGGAACTTTAAGTGATTCTTGGAAGAGCTAACATGCACGCACATACGGTTGGTCACCCATTTTTTTCTGCATGTGAAGGGATTTTCTGCATTCATTTTGATAATTTCTTGGAACACCAAAAGAATTTGCCAACGACTCTCACATGTTTTGAAACACCACCATTCTAACGATGAAATGCTTTCAATTCTGTTCTTTATGCGAGTGAACATTTTGTCTAGTTTAGCTAAAGCAATTTGATAAAATGGTACAACTGTTTATTGCCAACTACCAACCCCCCCCAACCACCATTTTCATCTGAAATACAACCTGGGGCACATGGCATCTAATTAAATTCACACGAAGTGCAAATCATTGAGTAGAAACCAAAATGCATTTCAAAGTAAATACCAATTAATGTGACACCCAATTTCTTTCCCCCTTTCTAATCACTCCAATGTGCATGGCTTATACACAAGACATATTCAATTTATTTTTGTAGGATTCAGTTAGAATGTTTTATATTTTCATCCAAGATTCACAACCAATACTTTTGCAAGAAAGTAGGTGGTTTTTTTTCTATGTGATTCTTATCCCCACTCCCCTCTCCAAAATCAGTGATATAAAAAGTTTGTCTTCATTTTTTTAAATTTAAGGACGATTCTCATTATCTAATATTTTTATTTTTTTCATTTAATATATGAATCTGTGCTGCTCTTGACAACAGCACTATCTTTTTCTTTCTTGTTTCCATGACAATGAACACACAATAGAAAACTATCAAGCTATATATACAGAAATTCTGACAGCCATGTTCCAGTCAACCTAGTTTGTGAGACAAGGCTTCAAATAATAAAAACTGTGTTCAACAATACTCAACAAATCATCGTCTATAAAGTAATAACACTTTGAACAGAGAGCAACAAGAGACTAATCGGGCACAAGAGTGGTCAAGTGTAGCTAATCACTTGTGAAAGTCATCAGCAACTGATCTGTTTTGTCTTGGAGAGGCCAATGATCAGAGCTACTTCCAGAAAGAACCTGGCAGTCAGAGCTGATTCCAGGAGCCACAATGATGGCATCTTGGTTACTGTATACTTGTTTGTTATTCATTCAACAAGTATTTACTGAGCATCTGCAATGTAAAGACTCTGATTGACTGGTGCTAGAAAAATATAGAAGATAGTCCATACCCTGAAAGTGTTCAACATATTTTGGGAAGAAGAATAACTTTGGTTTTTAACAAGAGAAAGTAGCTCTGGTAATTATACAACAAATCATATTGATGCTTTTAATCATAACCTGATGCTTAGCATATACATTTCATTATTTAAAAAGTAAAAATCACTGATAAGGAAGGAGTTTCTTTTCAAACATGTAGAAGTTCTATGAGGGTAGCTAGTATGATTTTGAATTTTATTTATATCCAGATTCAACTGACTTATATTGTGCACGTACCATGCACCAAGCACTTCCACCATAGCCTGTCTCTTTCTGTTTCTTTCAAAGTGTCTAAAAAGTGCTTGTAACGCAACAGATATTTACATTTAAAAAAAACAACTTTGAACTAAAAACATGAATTTATCCTTTATATTGTCATGGGTTAAATATTTCAAAGGAATAGAATCTTGGGAAAACTAATAAAATCCAATGATTCAAATTATATGTGTTTATTTCAGTTTCCCATACCTCATAGTTTTCATTAAGCAATACTAAATAAGAGCAAATTTGCTTTCCAAAAAGTGTGCAATGTCTTTCTGGGCATCATGATGAATATCAGTTATCAATGCCGTAATAAGCACAGTGGTACTGTGAATACTGAGCTGGGGCTGTGTGCAGGCTCCGACAGTGCCATCCTGTTCTTTAATCTACTGCAGATACACAGCGGGTTCCATATCTGTGATGACCATATCAACAAGGAAATGTTAACTTATTCCATTTCCAGGTTCTGAAAATGCGAGTAACATGGATCTAGTTTTAAAAACTCTCCTCCAGATATTTCTCTTTAACTTTGGTCTCCCCACTTCTTTCACTCTGTGTGACAGGGTTATTAAAAGAGCATTTTTAAGGCCTGGGAAATAAATTAAGTCCAGACACGCGTTTCAAGGTCTCTTTAATGCTTGCACAATTGAAAGAGCAAGAAGATAAGCCCTCTGAGGCCAGGACCCAGTATGCCTGGTTATCTTTGTCTTGCCCTCAAGAGTTTAGCACATTGTGCTTTCTAAATGATTGTCGAGGACAATAACAGAGTCTGGGGCTGCTCCTCTTCTCTCCAATACAGCGGCCAAGAGGTGAAAAAGGCCAGCGTGCAGTACGAAAAGCCGTCACTCAGCTGCATCTCCCACTTGCCTAAGGTAGCAGATGATTGGGTTTTGCATGCCTGGTTTATACTCTTCAAATATTTATAGACAGTTCTCTTTGCCTGCAGCCCTAGTTGTCACTTAGCCAAGTTATACATACATGGTTCTTTTAATCTTTCCTTAGAAATCAATCCCACTAAGCTCTTTAATCATTCTAGTTGCATTTCTCTCAACTTTTGGCAGTTTGTCTTTTTGATGATTTATTCTGTGGAAAAGCATGAAAACAATACCGGTGTGAAACATAGAGGGGGTTAGCCCCTTTACATTTCAAAATTCAATGCCTTTTATGTGCAAAATGAAATTATATTTCTTTTTTCTGTTTGTATGAATATGTTTTTAAAAATTCATATTTAAGTTGATGTATTAATCGATTGCAAGAGAAAAAGAAAAAAGTATTATTGGTATTATATTGTCTAAGGATGATATTGTCACTGGCTGAACCCTCTCATATATAACTGGTCTAACTTGCAGTATTCAAATATGAGAAATGGGAATCTAGAGTAACATGGTCACTACAGAGAAGCTTAAGTGCCCATCCTAAGGTACTGTCTATCTGTGAATACTTCTCACTAACTTTAGCTTTTTAGTAATAAATTTTAAAAATAAGTTAATTTTTACCATTATAAAATACATTAAAAATTCAAATGATCAGAAACAGAAAAAATTACTTACATGCTACAACCCAACGTCAACATTTAGCATTTTTAATTATTTTTAAAATTTACAGATAAATTTTATGTTATTTATTATGTATAACACGATGTTTTGAAGTATACAGACAGGCTTACCTTGTTTGATTGTGCTTCACAGATACTGACCTTTTTTAAAAAACAAATTAAAGATTTGTGGCAAATCTGAGTCAAGCAAGTCTACTGGCATCGTTCTGCCAACATCATGAATCTACTTTGTGTTTCTGGGTCACATTTTGATAATTTTCCTAATATTTCAAACTTTTTTCATTATTATTATATCTATTATGGTAATCTGTGGCCTTTGATGTTACTATTGTAACTGTTGTGGGGCACGACAAATTGTGCCCTTATAGAATAGTCGACTTAATTGCTAAATATTGTGTATGCTGACTACTCCATAAACCAGCCATTCCTTTGCATCTCTCCATCTTCTCAGGCCTTCTCTATTCTCTGAAACACGACAATATTGATATTGAGCCAATTAATAACCTTGTAATGGCCTCCAAGTATTCACGTGAAATGGAGAAGAGCTGCACATCTCTCACTTTAAATCAAAACCTAGAAATAATTAAACTTAGTGAGAAAGCCATGCCAAAAGCTGAGACAGGTCAAATGCTGGGTCTCTTGCATCAGTTAGCCCGGTGAACAATGCAAAGGAAAAGTTATTGAAGGAAATGAAAGTGATTAAATTATAATGCCAGTGAACACACAATAAGAAAGTGAAACAACCTTGTTGCTGATATAAAGAAAGTTTTACCTGTGTGTATAGAAAATCGTATCAGTCATAACATTTCCTAAGCCTAAGCCTAATGCAAAGCAAGGCCCTAACTCTATTGTATGAAAGCTGAGAGGTGCGGAAGTTGCAGAAGAAAAGTTGGAAACTAGCAGAGGTTGGTTCATGAGGTTTAAGGAAAGATGATGCCTCCATAAGAGTGCAAGGTGAAGCAGCCAAGTGCTGATGGAGAAGCTGCAGTGAGTTATACTAAAAATCTTGCTAAGACCATTGATCAAAGTGGCTGAACTAAACAACAGATTTTCAATGCAGATGAAACAGCCTTTCATTGGAAGAAGATGCCATCTAGGACTTTCATAGCTAGAGAGGAGAAGTCAGTGCCTGGCTTCAAAGCTTCAAAGACCAGGCTGACTCTCAAGAGGCTAATACTGACAGTGACTTGAAGTTGATGCCAGTGCTCATTTGCCATTTTGAAAATCCTAGGGCCTGCAAGAATGATGCTAAATCTACCCTGCCTGTGCTCTAGAAACAGAGCAACAAAGCCTGGATGATGGCACATCTGTTTACAGCATGGTTTACTAAATACTTTAGGTCCACTGTTGAAGCCTACTGCTCAAAAAAAAGGTTTTTTAAGGCTATAGCTGCCACAGATAGTGGTTCCTCTGATGGATCTGGGCAAAGTAAATTGAAAACCTTCTGGAAAGGACTCACCATTCTGGATACCACTAAGAATGTTTGTGATTCGGTGGGAAGGTCATAATACCAACATTAACAGGAATTTAGAAGAAGTTGATTCCAACTCTCACAGATGACTCTGAGGGGTTCAAGATATCAGAGGAGAAATTAACGCAGATGTGGTTTAAACAGCAAGAGTCCTATAATTAGAAGTGGAGCCTGAAGATGTGACTGAACTGCTGCAGTCTTGTGATAAAATTTGAATGGAGGAGGAGTTGCTTCTTCTGGATGACCAAAGAAAGTGGTGTCTTGAGATGGAATCTACTTGTGGTAAAGATGCTGTGAACATTGTTGAAATGGCAAAAGCTTTAGAATATTACATAACCTTAGTTGATAAAGTGGCAGCAGAGTTTGAGAGGATTGACTTCAGTCTTTAAAGAAGTTCTCCTGTGGATCAGGTCAAATGCCATCAAACAGCATCGTATGCTATAGAGAAATCTTTTGTGAAAGGAAGTCAATTGATGCAGCAGATTTCATTGTTATCTTCTTTTAAGAAATTGCCACAGCCACCTCAACCTTTGACAACTACCCTGATCAGTCAGCAGCCATCAATATCGAGGCCAGACCTTCCACCAGGAAAAAGATTACAACTCACTGAAGGCTCAGATGATTGCTAGAATTTTTTAGCAATCAAGTATTCTATTTATTTTTATTTTTTATTGTTTGAAAAGGAGTTCTGCTCTTGTTGCCCAGGCTGGAGTGCAGTGGCATGATCTCAGCTCACTGCAACTTCCGCCTCCGGGGTTCAAGCGATTCTCCTGCCTCAGCCTCCCAAGAAGCTGGGATTACAAGGCATTCACGACTACACCCAGCTAATTTTGTATTTCTAGTAGAGACAGGGTTTCACCATGTTGGTCAGGCTTGTCTTGAACTCCTGACCTCAGGTGATCTACCTGCCTCGGCCTCCCAAAGTGCTGGGATTACAGATGTGAGCCACTGCACCTGGCTGCAATAAAGTATTTTAAATTAAGATATGTACATTGTATCTACATCATAATATTACACACTTAATGGGTACAGTAAGTTTAACTTTTATATGCACTGGAAAACAAAAACTGTGTGACTTGCTTTATTGAGGTATCACTTTATCATGATAGTCTGGAACTAAACCTGCAATATATTTGAGGTATATATTGGCATACTGTAACTAATTGACAAATATATTACCTCTATGGTTATCATTTTTGTGGTGAGAACACTTAACATTCACTCTCTTGGTATTTTTCAAGAATACAATATATTGTTGTTAACTGTAGTCACCACTTATGTACAACAGATCTCTTGAACTTATTCCTTCTATCTACCTGAAACTTTGTATCTTTTGACCAGTATCACCCCAAAGTCCTCAGTTCTTAGTAACCACCATTCTATTCTCTAGTTCTATGAGATCAACTTTTTTAGATTTCACGAGTGATATCATATAGTATTTGTCCTCTGTGCCTGGCTTATTTCACTTAACATAGTATCCTCCAGGTTCATCCATACTGTGGCAAATTGCAGAATTTTTTCCTTTTTATGGCTGAATAGTATTCCATTGTGTATATATTCCACATTTTTTTTATCCATTCATCTGTTGATGGACACTTACGTTGATTTCATATATGCTGGCTATTGTGAAGAATGATGCAATAAACATGTGGGAATGCAGCTGTTTGGTATACTTATTTCATTTCCTTTGGATACATATACACCCAGTAGTAGGATTGCTGGATTGTAGAGTCATTTTATTTTGAATTTTTTGAGGATCCTCTACGCTGTTTTTCACGATGGCTGTACTAACCATTTTTGAAGAATTCCATTTAAGCCTTTTCTGAAGTTTTGTCCCTCCCATCACCAACATACATGATCATACCATTTGCACCAGTGTGACACTCTGCCTTTTCACTTAGTGTTATAATACAAAATTTCATGTATTGCATTGTCTTTAAATCTTCATTTTTTTTTGAGTGCCAATCATTCCACAAGTGGGTGTGCCATAAAGAACTGTAACTGTAATAATTTTACAATTCCCTACTGTTGGACAGTTACATCATTTCCACTTTTTCTCTAGTTTAGACATCACTACAATGAAAATCTTTGTGTGTAAAGTTTTTGTGCTTAAGATTATTCTTAGATTCACAGTAGTAAAATTAATGTGTCAAAGGACAGGCAGAAAGTAAACTATGAGATAAAAAATCAGTGCAAGTGGTATGTGAAGTGAAAAATGCCACCCTGAGTAAAAAGGTTTGTCCTTTGGCTCTACTGCTAATAAGTGAACACTCAAATCTCAGAAGGTTGTAGAAAACTGTCCAAAATGGCTAATTCTAATAAGTTAAATGTTGTACCAACTAGTATTCCACTTCTTTACTCACACAAGCATATTGCTGATCCCTTATTAATTGAGCTTAAATTCTTAACCTTACCTAGATCTACCATCAGAAGGCGAGTGAGCGCTGTGTAGAAGGTTGTTCGACACCTGAAGTCACTGAGACTGTAACTGTCACTGATGCCAAGAAAAGGGAAGTGTTCACTCTAATGAAAGCAAAAGAGTAATCAAAGTTACTAATGCTTTACCTAAACTATTTGTAAAATTCTATTTGTTAATCAAAGAAATAAGACTTACTGTGTGGTTTTTTAGCATGAATTTCACAGCATCTATCTTCACAAGTTTTTTTAAAAGGATATAGGTAATAGAAGTTAAGGAATCTAAGGAAATATATTTGTCATATCAGTATGTACTAAATCACAAAGTGACAGTGAACTGCAGTGACACCAATTTCTACTTATAAGGGATAAATATAATTTCTAAAGAGTATTTCTATAGAAACGTCTTTCCTTCTGTTAAGAATGATAATCTATTATTAACCAGTGCAATTACTTTTTCTATCTTATACATATTCTAGTTATGGAAAGAAAGAACGAATTTTATAATTAAGACAAGAACTCCTTTACTATTGAAGTCTTGATAGTGGAAAATTAAAACTGACCCCTTTTTATATTTTGGGTGTAACTTGTGAACTTCTACTTACTTAATGTTATTTCATAATAAAATAATTATAAAAGACCCATAATAGGCTATCAAAAAAGAGAAAATTACTCAATTCTAAGAAATAGCAAGCTCTGTTAGTAGAAATCTAAGATCGGAATATAATTAGGAGGATATAGCAGACTGCATGTCATCAAGTATAGAAGGACAGCTTAAAGGAACTAATATTTCTCAAGTGCCTACTATGTAAAAGGCATTTTCCATATGTTAATTCATCTAATCTTCACAATTATACTGCTAAGTATTATTCATTATTTTTAGTTCATAAATAATGAAACAGGAGCTAAGAGAAATTAAGTTGCTTGCCCGAGATTATACAGCCATGGACTGACAGTGCTGAGATTTGAACTGTAGTTTGACTCCAAAGGCTATGTTCTTTCTACTGTACCACATTATCACCTGAACAGTTCAACTTAGAAGGAGCATAAAGTTAAGAAATCAGAAACATGAATACAAGGCCTGAATAATTTCAGGTATGATGTGGATTCTAAACACATCTACTCAGTATGCAAACACGCTCTTCTCTTACTCTACCACAACCATGTGTTTTCTACCGCAGCTAGGGCATCTCTCGGCCATTCCCTAGTACCTACTCATGCCTTTCTTGAAGGCTGTAATAATCTTAAATGGCTCTATGCATGTTACAAGGAAAATACTGGCTTTCTTTTTCCTTCACATCATCTCCAAATATATGATTCAGTCTATTGCCTCTGCACGGGGGCACTGAAAAGCCTAATTCTAAATTTTAATCATTCAGATGTGGGTATCAAAGAGTGGAAAACGCATTGGAACATGAGTCATGAGACCTGGGCCTGACTATACCATTCAATGAATCCAAGTAATACACTTAGCCCGTTTCAGCCTTAGTTTCTCTCTCTAACAAATGAAGATGAAACATATGCCCAAGCTATCTTACAGGATTATTTTGAGAATCAGATAATGCAAATGTCTTTGCCAATTATCAATCAGGGAAAAAGACAGAAAGATGCAGATAATTTACAGAACGTGTGCAACTTGCAAGGCTAACTTTCACAATTTCATGATAGTATCACTCCTATTTTTCATATAAGAAAATAAACTAAAAAAATTATTTTTCAAAAGATAAACTAGTATGATTTAGATTCAAGTCCTCTGATTCCAAAGCAACCATTCCAGTTGCACACGAAACATGTATATTTGGCTTAGTCATATACATACTTATTTAAAATATACATATATATTTTAGCATGTATCGGTATTAGTAAACTTTCTAAGGGCAGGGACTATATCCATGCATTTTCCTTATTGCACTGCTTTCAACAGGTGCTCAATGCACTGTGTTTTTCTTTTCTTGAGACGAATTCTCGCTCTGTCGCCCAGGTTGGAGGGCAGTGGGACAATCTCAGCATACTGCAACCTCTGCCCCTCCCCTGGGTTCAAGCGATTCTCTTGCCTCAGCCTCTCGAGTAGCCAGGACTACAATCATGGGCCACCAGGCCCGGCTAATTTTTTGTATTTTTAGTAGAGATGGGGTTTTACCATGTTAGTCAGGCTGGTCTCGAACTCCTGACCTTAAGTGATCCACCATGCCTGGCCATGATGTCCTGCGTTTTTCTGACAGGCTGCAGGGCCACAAGATCAAGTCTGGCAGGTAGAAAGTTTTTCCCTGCCTCCAAAGATGCATATTTGATGATTATTCCCAGTGTCAGTCACTGGGCTGAAGACCTGCCACTCAGACTTCACTCAGTTAAACAGGGGTGGGATCAATAAACTTGGAAATATCTTAAGTAATTACCAAATAGAATTCTCTCAAAATTGCAAAGTTAAAAGTGACAGGGTCTATGGGTAATAAGAATGCTGCCATTAATAGGAATATTCCTGTCAGTGCTGTTAATAAACAGCAAGTCATGTTTTGACAATAGAATATTTATGAAAGCAATAAACAGAACATTCACAGGAAGAATCTCATCTGTCAAAGACACATTTTCTGCAGAACGGCATCTGTGCACTTTGCACCAAGGCCAGCCTCACTGCCTTTTAATTACATTCTAAAGAAAAAATGATTAAGAATGGATTTTTATATTTTTCAACAAAGAAAAAAATGAGAGTTCACCTGAATATTTATGTTCTCTTATAGAAATTCAATTCAAAGCTAGTTATGGCTCTTAAGAGGGTCTGTAATGTTAAAAAAGGCAAATGAACACATCAACTTTATGATCTTTACACTCTGATCTTATTCTTCTCTAAGAGACTAGGGTTCTTCTGAGTTGTGCCATTTTGGCTGGGTGGGAGCATTAGATAAATTATGGCAACACTAGGTTAGATTTCAGAGGTCTATTCAAAACACCTCTTAGCAGTAAACCTGGTAATGATGGTTAACAGTGATAGCAGCAATAGTACTAGGAGTTTTGAGTGTGAGTAAAATTAATACAGGAAATGTCACACCTGGAACATGTAAACAGAAGAGTCAAGATTCAAATTCAGATCTGTCTGACTCTAAAGCATAGGCTCTTTTCATTAGCCTATATCAGATCCACTTGATTTTAAAGGGTAGCTCTCCTCCAGAGATCATTTGCTTCTTGAAATACAATTGAAATCAGAATCAGGTCCCAGAAGGGACAGGGAAACATTTTATTTTAGGAAGGACCAATTCATTAATAAGCCAGCATCACATCTAGGATTGAGCAAACTCTATAACCTGGCTGGTAGTAACCCACTAAACAAAATTCTCAGAAAATCCCTGTCTCTAGCCATGTGGTTATGAAAACATTGAAGACGGTGAAGACAGTCTTATTGGTAGCTAGCATGACACATGAAGAAAAGAAAAGAATGATGTAGCTTATAGATGGCTGAAAATTCTGAAAATCTGTATCCTTTGAAAAGGAAGATAACTAAATAGAGAATAAACCGCTTTCTTGGTTACAGAAGTACTACACACTTCAGCAGCTGCTCGACACAGTAAAACCAAGCATGACTTCAATTCACAGTATCAGGCCTTTTCTGAGTATTTACTGTATTTCATCAAATCTAAAACACCACTGAATGTAAAACAAAACAAAAACCCACTATTTTATATACTACTAAGAAAAAGTACTTAAAAATACCATCAATTATAAGATATATCCTATTTACAAAGGTGTTAAGATGTGAAAAAATTTGATTTAGAATTATAGTAGTGTAGTAGATACATGATATTCACTAAGTACAAGAGAGTGGGTAATCATACTGGATCTGGGCAAATATTTAAGAGCCATACATGTTCATAGATACTGTTTGCAGGCAGAGTTAGATCCTGATGACAGAAGTTCACAGATGACAGTATCACGTGTCAGAAATTGCGGTACTTAGGTTACATGTACAAAGTATAGTAACTGAAATTAAGTTTAGGTATTTCAAAAGCAGAATTTTGTTCATGAACCCTACTAGACTAAAATAACCCAAATAGGTATAACCAAGGTGAAGCGTCTTAAAGGATACTAATAATCATTTACAAGAAACAAGACTTAAGGCTTAGTCTCTCAACGGAAGGGGTAACAGTAAGTTCTAAATGCCCACTGTATGAAGTTTTGAAACTATAAAAGAAGGGAAAAAAAAGTCTTAATCTCTATTCATTTACAATCTAATAGGAGACAGGACCAGCACATACTAAACTATATTATATTCATATCCAGATATATAGATTGAAAACGAGTTCACAAACATTAAGAAAAATAAACAATGACTTGAAGAAAAATGAAGGGAATTAATACTTAGTGAATATTAAAGGACTAAGGATTAGGATTAAGCTATATCATGATGGCTTTGCTAAGTCTTTAGCCAAGACTGAAAAACGGAAGAAACCTAGTTGAGTTACAATGTGTCAAATGAGAGAGATTGGCGTATGTGGTGATTCAGTGAAAGATAATGAAGGGTGTCAAGGGGTAAGCAAAATAAGTTTCCTTGGCCCAAGTATAAAGTACAAATTGTGGTTGAATGGAAGATCATGAAATTAGCTATGGGAACCCAGTAAGTCAAGTACCGTCAAAGGACTCAAATTCAAGTCAATAATTTTGCTTGACCTAAGAAGCAAGTGGAAGTGATTGTGGACCTTTGGGAAGAGAAATGATCAGATCAAAACAATACTCAAGGTAGGTAATTTTGTGAAATAAAAATCTAAAGAACTTGTTAATGGTCTAAATAAGGGGGCTACAGAAGAGGAATAGGGAGGATTCTACACCTGGTTCTAGTATACAAAGAAACAGAGGAGATAAATTATGGGATGACTTTTCCATGGCTGATAGAGACAGAAAACAATGAAATAAGTCAACATTTCTTTCGATAAAAAAATGTTAATAGAAGTATGCCTGAGGGAGGTAAGCTGAAACTAGTTTTATTTAACATTCTCACAAACCATCTGGAGATGGTGGTATTCAGTAAAATAAAGCAATGCGTTTTAATATTGTTTCACAAAAACAGAAATATTACTGTTTATTGCTAAATAGTTCCTGTAACAGACATAAACTATTTTACTTTCATCCTTCACCCTTGTTTCATTCTTGCCCTTTGCTTCATTGCTCATCCTCTACCCTTTCATGACACCTACCACATCAGGATTCGTACCCCAATGGTGAGAAGGTCAGAAACAGAGATGAGATGTCTGGTTTACACATTACTTGGTAAGTTTAAAAGCTGCATACTTAATGGTTTATCTATAAGCTTATGTCTAAATGACCTTGAATAAAAGGGGCTCCCTAAAATCAGCGATATCATGATGTCACATGCCCACATTATTTTTAATGTGTAGATTTTCAGAAAATTAGCATGTAATTTATTTGAGTTAAATTTAAACAGAAAAAAAGAAACTATATTAATAAAATAATTGACTTTAAGCTCTTTGGAGAAATATAGAAAAGGAAGTTTGGAATCCATGTCGATTCTGTTAGAATTTAAAAACCGTGAGGGCAGTGTCTGTGTTTTATTTGTCCTTTTGCCCTGTACTAAGCAAATGCTTAATAAATATTTGCTGCATTGAAAGAGGCCAATAAGATTCAAGATGAGTATGGAATAAAATTTAAAAATCACTATTTTAGTCTTACTAAATGTTAACTCTAGATAAGGATGAAGTTCTGATTATTGTACTTAAAAAAAGCAAGCAAAAAAAGACACATGAAGCTGGGAAAAGTTTGGGGTTGAAAAATAAAATTATCATGGTCATCAAATGACTTTGATAGAAAATAGGTTCTTAGGGGCTGGGTGCAGTGGCTCACGTCTGTAATCGCAGAACTTTGGAAGGCCGAGGCAGGTGGATCACAATGTCAGGAGTTCGAGACCAGCCTGAACAACATGGTGAAACCCTGTCTCCACTAAAAATACAAAAATTAGCTGCGTGTGGTGGCGGGTGCCTGTAATCCCAGCTACTCAGGAGGCTGAGGCAGGAGAATTGCTTGAACCCAGGAGGCGGAGGTGGCAGTGAGCCGACATCGTGCCATTGCACTCCAGCCTGGCAACAGAGCAAGACTTTGTCTCAAAAAAAAATAAAGAAAATAGATTCTTTGGCTTGCAAAAATGAAAATGATTAGAAAATAGATTCTATGGCTTGCAAAAACAAAAATGACTGAAATAAATTAGTAGATAAGTAGATTTATGATACATATGGATGAGACCTATATTCACCAAATTCTGGTATACAAGAACTTAAGGGGATAATCTTAGAGAGTCAGTCTGAAGTCAAATGGAAGGAATTATTTCTTTGTATCACACAAAACCAGAGCCAGCTCCACAGCCATGTGGGCTGTACACTTGCATAGGAGGTCCTATGCTTGGGAGAGCCTCTTCATGGTTTAATGCTCTGCTGTTGAAGTCTTGAAATTCTTAATAATTTTTGAATCAGTGACCCCACATTCTTCTTTATGAGGTGGGCTGTGCAAATTATGTAGGTAGCCTTGCAATAACATGGAGAAGTCATTAATCTTGAGAACTGTTGAGGTTAACAGTATCAATAAGGTCAAAAAAAAAAGTTTCGATAAATTCATAAACTAATGGGGAACACTCTTATAGAGTCTGATTTTAAAAAGCTAGATATTTTTAGTTTTCTCGAATGTTCGATGATTATGTAATAAAGCCAACTACCAATAGAGGGCCTGATAGAGAATTAAATTTCCTTTCTGAAACCCAAGTGGAACATGTTAACTGCTACAAATCTGAGTAAACAATGAATTGCAGTAGAAATACTGATAAATTATCAAAAGAATAAAAACTTGAAATAATGATTAATAAACAAACAGCATTTTGGATAAATTCTCCTTTTTCAGCATTTAAAATAAGTTTACTTGATCGCTCTGTATGACCCTTATTCTCTCTCTAGTTTTCCCAGGAGCTTCCTTGTTCCAATCATTTGAAGAATGATTTTCCATTTAGACAGAAACTAACATTTCTGACCAGAAAACATTTCAAAGAGGAAGATCCCCAAGTACTGAACTTGACTACAGAGGGCTGGCCCTGTATAGAGCCATTTCAGCTCTGTGCCTGTTCAAAAAAGCTATTTAGAATCAGAAATTCTTGGAATTTAGTCTTGCAAATATAAAGAATATGTTAAACAGTTACTCAAAGGCATTTGCTAAATTTATTATAAATACCCATGTAATGAATCTGACAGGAAAACATAAACTTTCTGTCAAAAAGGTCACTGGATTTTAAAATAACAATAATCTTACCAATTTGAAAAATTTCAAATTTGGTAAACAGCAATTCCGTGGTAAAATGCAACATGCCATCCAGTTACAATCTGGGGACTTACGTAATGGCAATCTCCCACACGCCCCGTATCATTATTTAGGAACTAGTCTATCCCTAAAAACGCAAGTCTAGTGAGTCTTATGAAGTCCTATGAAAAAGTGTCTGTGAGAGAAGTGCCAGACTTTTCTGCTCAGGGCATATAATGCAGCTCTATTTTCCAACTACCTAAAGGCAGAAGTTCTCAAAGTATGGTTCTGGAGCTACCAACTTCACCTGAGGCTTGTGAAAACTGCAATTCTCAGGCCTAGGTCTAACAACCCTTGAAGAGAAACTCTGGGGAATGGGGCCTAACAATCTGTGTTTTAACAAGCACTCACATTCTGATGCTCACTAAAGTCTGAGACTATTGCTTTAAGGCCATCGAAGGCTTTTTAATACTTCCTAAAAATGGGGGTCTTCTGTGATTTCAATTTCCAACAAGTGGTCACATAAAAAAACACCAAAGTTCAGAGACTGGCTTTGAGCACCATAAACACTGAGTAAGGTTCATCTGAAGCGGATTAAATAGAAAAAAATAAAACAAAAAGTATCTGAAGACATGCAGTATAAATAAAGAACATTAAAAAAACCTCATAGTAAGATAATATGCTTTTCATTTATTTCTGAGATTTTAAATACAAATATTTTGAATATTAATATCTAAACAGATTTCCATTCACAAGGGCCTACAGGTGATGATTTTGATCTTGCATAAATGTTTCTATTGCTGACGAATGCCATCTTATTCCTAATATAGAAATAATATATTGCTTTAAAATCAAGATTGAAAAACACATTATCATAAAGAAATCGATTGGAAACAACAAAACATGCATTAGGTAACCAGTAACTGCACTAAAACAGATACACCACTCACATATTCCATTATGTAAATGAATTCAAGATATTTCATGACTGATCAGCTAGAAGGGACATAATGATTTATAATTCAAATAACTGAGCACTGAAATCAAATTGAACTAATATATATTTCGAAATATGCAAACCTGAAATAATTGCTAAAAAATATAAATCAATGTACCCATGTTGAAATCATTCCCATTCCCTGGTTTAAAATATTATAGCTTTTAAACTTTTATCTAGTAAATTTTCTGAAAATATGATTTTTTTATTCACTTCAAGAAGAACTCAAAAGCAATAAACAGCATGTAAAATAAAAGGCTATAATATTTGAATTAAAGAATATATAATAGGTTTAATATGATAGGAAAAAGATCTTAAATAGCAGATACAAATAAATTAGGCATTATGTAAATTATACTACAATAATACAAATCAAATTAATTTTATACTAAATATCAATTTCAACCTAAAAAACAGGGTAATCTAAACAATAGATATGTGCTATAAAATAACTGAGGCTTCTTTGCAGATAATATGCTCTCAAAGTAATTCATTGTGAAAAGGCCAGAGTTTGCAATACTAGGAAGTACTTATAAACCACTTCATATGTTAGAAATAAAGAGTATTTCAGCATTATTATTAGAAAAAAATATGGGTTGAGTTTTTTTTTAATAAGAAAAAATACGTATCTTAAAAAGCCAAATGACCATTGGAATTGGGTTGTACATCACTTTCCAGTAAAAAGGAAAAACAGCCTGGACAGGTGTAATTTATCATTTTTCTGATTTAATATCAAAGAAATATATTAAAATAATAAAAAGAATCCTGAAATCCTCAAAATTTGTAGTGATAAATAGCCCTCCCTGTCTTTATTGCATTATACCTACTAACAGAAATATTGCATGGTGGATTTTGCCAGACAAGGACGATTATTTTCCAATAAAAAGTTGCATATTAAATTCCAGCACAAAAGTGGGTGTCTAATACTTTGGAAATCTTTTATGGTTTACCAAGGAATACAATTTTAAACTTAACTAACATAAACATATTCCTGGAATGAACCTACATTAAAGGTTTCCATCCAATGCCACCATTTTCAGAATTTGTCCTTATATTAAAAGATCAGCTAATCTTAGTGATTAATCCAACACTTATCTTTCCCAAGTCCTATATATTTGATAGCTAATGTAGAAAAGACAATCTACATGATTCTCTAGTTGTTAGAGATACGACAATACTGTCAACTATAATTTCATAAGAAAGGATGATTCTTGGTTTTAGAATTTAAAAAAATCTGCTAGCCAGAGAAATCTAAACATTTAATGTATAATGGGAAATATTATTTTAGGTTTGATTAGATGTTGATTTGGTAGGGCCAATAATCAAAGAAGTGGTCAAAAAGCTTATCATTTTCTTAGTATTACTCCATTGTGCCTATTAGCTAATGAAAATGATGCTCTTTTAAACTGAAGAATATTAGAGATATATTTACTTACAGGAATTAAGTTTTTATAAGGTAGTATTTTTGTAACATTTTGACTTCCTTATAATTAAGTTACATGCTTTGAGAACAAGAATTTCTGACAATTACAAACAAGCATAAACTTAAATACATGTGGTTGCATACTTTCTTATATAACCATTTATTAGCCTGGGTGAGTATAAATATAACTGTAACTACTTAGGAATCTATCTGTCCATATAAATTCAACTGGGATTCTGACTAAATGCTTCACAGTATATGACTAAAACCTTTCAAAAACATGCATTTACAGATAAGGCTAAATAAAAAGCCTTTTTATTTAAAACAAATACAAAAATTATAAACAAGGAAAATACCTGGCTAATTAAATGCACTTGCTAGGTTGTTTATACACAATGTCAGATGTACAGTGAAAAGGATATCCAACAGAAAGGTCATTTAGGAACTGAAGAGTCCTTGAAATTACAGGCTCACATCTTCCCCAGTATTTAAGGTTTGTAACACTAAATATGAAAAAAAGTCTTTGATTATAAGTAAGATATTTGATTGTCTAGGGAATACACACACATTTAGGCAAGTTTGATTACCTAAGTCACAAGTATTTTTAAAGTGAAAAACAGGCTCAAAAATATTTTCTATTCTTTTATAGCATATTCAAAATTATGTACAATCTACAATGAATATTGCTTTTCCAATAGTATATGATTCTATATCTTTAGTTTTGTAAATTAAAAAGTTGTCTAAGTGTTTCACAGGAAAACGTCAAGTTTGTACTCAAAATACATTAGGGAGGAAAAGCAGGAGTTACAAAGAAAGCCAAATAGAGGCTCACTATTACTGCCAAATAATGAACCATCAATGTGTGGCTCCAAAACTCACTTCTTATGATCATGATTGTTTACCTAGCTTTGTTCTCTGCAATCAAGACAGTGTTCTTTGTCTGTTATACAGATAAAGTGGGGTACCAGGTGGAGGCATACAAGTCTGGCTAAGTGTACAAAGTTATGTCCATGACTAGAAACTAGTTTATTCTGCTCATATTATAAGTCCAATATAAGGCCAGTTTCCATGAATATGTCTCTGCTAGCCATAGGTTCCTTTTAGAACTAACGAATGTCCTATCAGACCTCTTGCAATGATTTCAATTTGCAATAATCTCTTCACATGGTCTTTGAAATTGGGTGTTTTCCTTTTTAAATTAAAAAAAAAATGCTGCGCAATTGATCTGAAGAGTCAAGGTCTGTAAATCTATTAAAGTCATCATCTGATGCTGTACACTGCAGTTGTATGGAAATCTGACAAATTACAATGTCCTTTGGATGATGAGTTTTCAATATGTGAAATTAAGTTTCAATTAAGAAAATGCTAACATTCTAACAATTAAAGCATAATTTTAAAGTCTTTTATTTAAAAAATTAGTATATCTATAAAGACTTAAATACAATAAAAAGATCTATTACATTTAAACAACAGAAAAATTAAAGACCAAAACAAAAACTCACATTTTTGTCATGAATGTTTCTAGAACATGGCTGTCATCTGTGATTCCTAAGACTTCCGACATACGAGCATATACCTGCATTAAAACATTTCATTGTTAAAGGCTTTATCATTAACATTTATCTTCAAAAGACTCTTCAAATTGAACAAACATAAGATTTAATGCACTGTTGTATCCACACTGAAGTAGGGAGTGGGTGGGAGAGTAAATGAATTTTTTTCAAAAAATCTTATACTTTTAAAATTTGCTTTTTCCTCCAGACCTCTCCTGTTTTGAAATATATAAACACATACACACAAACACAGTCATATATCCATTTTACTCCCACCGCACCACACACATTTTTTTTTTCCTCAAAGTGGTAGACCACCCCTTTCTTGAAGATGGGAGTAGGTATGCAAAGGGCTGGAAAGTACAGTACTTCAACAAAAGGCTCTAACACTTAAAAATTTTCCTTCTATTCTAGATTTCAGCAAAATATTAACCATTTCAGGATTATTTAAGGCAGCTATAAGAATAAGGATTTAAAAATCAAAGGAAGTTAAAGAGTTTATAGAAATTCTCCTCAAATATTACCTAATTAAGCTTCCCCAAATATAGAGGTGGGTCTTACTTTTCATGCTGACACTGAAATCCCAAGCTCAGGGATTCTCTGTTGAAAACATCGGGGCCTGGGAATCCACTAAGCTTCCAATTAGGGAGTGTTGGTTGCAGAGTTTGGGGTGCAATATTTCAGTCTCAAACCAAGCCACATTGAGCTTATAAATACATATCCCACTTCAAGTGGGAAAATGCCACTAGCAACCAATGGAATACTCCCTATTAGCCTGGCAAAGCTGAGAGGTGGGTTGACACCTCGATACTCCCTGATGCTCTGGTGTGATTCCAGGTTATCCCTGCCAGACACCAGCTGTATGGGATTTCTCCTCTGTGATTTGATCCTCTGTGACTGTGTTCTCTCCCTTTCTCCTAAGCTGCCTATTTCCTAGGTACAGCAACATAGCTTCTTCTCCCTCTTTTTTTTGTATCTGAACACCGGCTTGATACACCACCATAGGTCATAAAGGTAAGATAAAAATCACAGGGGCTACATAAATCACCCAGAGTTATAGGGTCATAGAGGGGAGGAAAGCTGCCATTGTAGAAATTTCTTATCTGAATTTTAAACACCATTTGAACCAGCAGGTTGTATTCCAGGATTTCAACCTGAATCCTGTGTCTGGAGGTCAGACATAGCCTGTCTCTCAGGCTGATAGAGTGAATCAGAGGGAGAGAGAAAGAGGGGGAGAAGGAGGGGTTGGGTGTAGAGGGTGAGAGAAGGAAGGAAGGGCTGACTGGTGGAGAGGAGAAGCTGGGGAAGAGAGAGAGAGAGAGAGAGACAGAGAGACAGGAAGATTGAGATTCAAATTCCTGCTGCCTTTCCCACTAACTTCTGAGCCCTACAGAAAAGCATTTCAATGATTATATATATGTGACTTTGTCCATGAGAGTAGGACTTCATCTCTTGTAAGATTAGAGTGACCACTGTTGCTTCTAAGATGTCTGGGGGAAAGAGGGAGCTAAGGAGAGGGAATCTGGAGAAGTTAGTTACCAATAACCCTCGATAATCACAAACCTTTAAGCACCAAGAGGTCTCAAAAGAAGGATGATATGTAGAATGGAAAGCTTCCCTAAGCTCACTATGATGCAAAACCACTCTCATATATAAAAGTATACAAATTGGGTCCCTTGGAAAATCTGGTATCAACATGATTAATGGCACACAAAGCATTTCACAACTTGGCTTCAACCTACCTCATCTTCCACATTTCCCTCAACCTCAAGCCACATATAAAATGCTGATAGATCACTGAGGCATCTCATGCAATTTCAGACTTTTATATGTTCATGTGCTGGTCATTTTGCCTCAATCAGCCTTCTTCGTGTTTTTCTTCTCATAGTCATTCAAAAGTCATCCCTTCTGAAGCTTTCCTAGGCACAGTGAGTTGCACTCTCCTTTCTGTTCCCAAACATCTGGTCCATTCTTCTATCATGATGCTTTTCGCACTGTAACAGTTTGGATGCCAACCTCCCTCATTACACTGAGTGCTTCTTGAGGGGTGACACTCTGCCTTATTCTTTGTGTCCCTAATATTACACCTCAGGCACTATTTGTCAAGTGAATACTAGGTGTTTTTAACGTGCGGTGGCAGAAGACAGGGTCTGGATCCACTAGGACTATATTATAATGTGAGTATTACACAAAGAATGAAAAATGGCTCTTCATATTAAGCATATATTGGATTCTATGGACAAAATACATAGAATCATAAATTACAACAGAAAAAGAAAAGTAGCTAGAGAGAGCAGCTTGACTATCTAGTAATTGATTCCAGCAATTGTCTTTAATTTTATTTTAGCGGCACCCTTGTCAAAAGCGATCCTTAAAATAAGCCCAGTTTTATAAAATCAACTAACAGTAGGGATCAGATACCCTATTGTGTGCCCTGCTTTGCCCACTTGCTTGGTTTCAGGGCCACAAACTGTGTGCCCTTAACTGTGACTAGAATTTAAAAGGCACGTTTGTTTAACAAAGATGAAAGCATGAATGGATATGTTTAAACTAGCTCTACTACAACTCAAAGCACAAATTTTTTGATCGTATACAGGGTCATTTATATAGATAAATGACATGAATAATAAATTCTATGACATATTGGTTTTGGAAAGGATGTGGCCATGGCATTATCTCAAATCACCTATTTTCTTCTTACTGTATTTACATCTTTCCTGGTTACTTTTCTTGTTTTAGACAACATGATAATACAGTGGACTTTTGTAAAATCAAATTTTACATTTTCAAGACTTTATAAATGCCGATTTTTATGGCAAAACTCAGAAATACTATAATTTTTGTTTTAATCATTTTATTATTCAAAAGTGAATAATAAAAATATAAAAACTAAAATGTGACTTTAAGCATTTCAAAAGTTTTAACATTAAAAAATGTACTTTCTAATTCAACGGGTCCTCCAAGGAAGTTTTCCTAATGTGTTCCTGGCATTCAAGAGAGGAGGAAGCTAGTCAGGCAGGTCTGTTGTGCTCTGCTGTCAAAACAGTTTCTCAAAGCATCAGATCTGACCCAATAATATACTAGAAAAACAGTCAACATTGACACATGGCAGTGCTTTAATCCACAATTATCCTTGTAACTTGCACCATCCCTTTTATCATCCATTAGCTTTGATTCCCATTATCCCATCTAGAACTGTGTCAACGCTTTTGTCCTTGGGGATTTCTCTCCACTACTAGGATCTGACAGTCAAGCTTGAGTACTAAACAGGATCATTACCTCTTAAATCCACTTATCTGATCTACTGAATAGTAAATTGAAAAGCTCATTAAGAGCAACAATCTGATTTGTTTTCACGTGTGACAGGGTCATTTAAAATCAATGTATGATTACAGCGTTTCTTTTAAAAGACTGTTTCTCATTTTCCAAGGTACCTTATTCAGATAACATGTAGATAACATGAAAATGTCTCCAAACATTTGAAATTTAATTATCCCATAAACATGGATAATTTGGGAGTGGGAAGTAATTTGTTCAGTGAGGAAATGCCTATAAAATTGTTTATCATCAAGCACAAGTCAATGAAAATCTTCTATAGAGAAATGTTCTAACACAGTATTTAGAGTTTTCAACACTTTCTACAACTTTTATCGTTTCACCTGAAATAATTTTTGACACCAAGAAGAAACTGTATTGCAATATCTATTTTAAGGACGTATAGGAGTTGGCATAGGAATGCAAGAAAAGAAAAAAAATTCACTTTCAGTACACAGATTCCTTGTCTCTTATTTCACAATCTATTAAGAGAATCTCATCACAATAAAAAATGAGTAAAAATCTAAGAAATAACAGACTAAATCTATTTGTGTGGTCATCCTTCAGAGAAGGATGGGCAATACAATGACACGGAATATATGGTTATGCCTTTGGTTATGTGTTTTATATAGTCAGAGATGGACATGCTGTAACCAAGTTTTTGCCTTTCTGAGCCCTCCTCCCTTCTTGCCTTCTTCTGCATTTCAAAATATGCCTGTATAATAGACTGTAAGCTCCCTGAGAGCAGAAATGATGCTCTGTTTTTTTTTAAATCTCACATGCCTTCTACTCAATCATGTTTTTTTAAATGAATAAAAAGAATATAGTGTTAAAATGTACATTTTGGTCAATCCCATTTCATACATGATTCTTTAACAAAAGGAAAACAACCCATAAAAGGCAGGTATTCATCCCCCTGTACCCAAAATCCTACTCATCAGGGATGAACATTGGTAAAATGTTGTCATTTTAAAAGGTGTGGTTTTAATGCTTAAATAATATTTCTGGGAGAAGCTCTCCCTGTAGATTCAGTAAGAAGAGTCACCTAGGGGCCAGGCGCGGTGGCTCACACCTGTGGGCACTTTGGGAGGCCGAGGCAGGCAGATCATGAGGTCAGGAGATCAAGACTATCCTGGTCAACACGGCAAAACCCCATCTCTACTAAAAATACAAAAAATTAGCCAGCCTGGTGGTGTGCGCCTGTAGTCCCAGCTACTCAGGAGGCTGGGGCAGGAGAACTGCTTGAACCTGGTAGGTGGAGACTACAGTGAGCCGAGATCGTGCCACTGTACTCTAGCATGGGTGACAGAGTGAGACTCTGTCTAAAAAAAAAAAAAAAAAAGAAGAGTCCCCTAATTTGAAAACTTAGAGCACTCATTGTTGCCAGTCTATTACTAGCACTTCTCAAAACATAACAAACTATAATATTTTTGTAGTATTGATTTCCATGTGAATGTTTCCTCCACTATTTTAAGCATGTACTCCTGGAAGGCAAGGGAAATGTCTATTTCTCTTTACATCTCCACTAGCGTATTTTCTTAGAACACTGTCGTGACAAACGTAGCAAAGTGGAAAAAGCACAGACTTTGGTCCCAAAGATATCTGCATTTGAATTCTGTATCTGCCACTAACTAGGTGTTTCTTAAAGTCTCTGAATCTTGGTTTCTTACCTATTAAACAGTAATAATAGTGATACTTACTTTAGGAAGGGCGAGGTGGCTCACACCTGTAATCCCAGCACTTTGGGAGGCCAAGGCAGGTGGACTGCCTGAGCTCAGGAGTTTGAGACCAGCCTGGGCAACACAGTGAAACCCTAAACTAAAATACAAAAACTTCACCAGGTGTGGTGGTATGTGCCTTTAATCCCTGCTACTTGGGAGGCTGAGACGGGAGAACTGCTTACCTGGGAGGCGGACGTTGCAGTGAGCCAAGATTGCACCATTGCACTCCAGCCTGGGTCACAGAATGAGACTCCATCTCAAAAAAGCAAAACAAAACAAAAAAACAAACAACCCCCCCACCCCTACTTTATGGGCTTTTGAGAAGATTAAATGATGATCCCAAACTCAGAGCTTGACATTTAGTAGTTACTCAACAAATGCTGATTCCCTGTACAACCTTTCACTGAGCCTTCTGCATAGTAAATGCTAAAGTGGTCAGTTAACACCTTTTTAAGAGAAGGCTCCTCACATGAAAAATAATAGAAAAATCAGGAGGTCCTTAAAGTGAAGATTTTCACACAGCATAAAGATGGTTAAAACGAATAAATGAAATCTTAAAATTTGTATCAATAACTCTTAATTTTTACATGCATGTTCAATTAATACCTTCTAGTCACACTCAGAAATTGCATTTGTTAAAGGCATAAAGCAACTGCTTCAAAATTTCAGGATACAAAATCAAATTCTTTCTATTTCTAAATGGTTATTGTCTTAGAAGCTAGAAAAATTACCCATTTTAACCAGTTACCCATCTCTCTGGCTCCTGAAATATATAAAGTGACTAGAAATGTAAGGAGTTATCATTATTACAGATTTGAGAAGGCATGCTCTTAAAAAACTGTTTTAATATTTTTGTTTTCTTAGCCCTTTAGATTTTACTGCAAAGGTTCTTATAAATTTAAGAAAAGAGCATTTGGATAGTACATAATGCTTCAATGAGCCAATACATTCTCCAGCTTCTCAACTAATCAAATGACAAATACTGCCTGCAGAATTTGCAGGTAGCTTAAAAGATCTTATATACGGTTTTAAAAAGGGAACTAGGTAAGAAAAACAGATGAGGGCATAAACTACAAATAGCAACATAATTTTGAGTTGTAAATTTAATAAAGAATAAAAGCATGTGCTGAGATAATTTTTAAAATTTCTTTTTCCAGTCCCAATCCTTGGTCTTGGGTATCTGCAGCATTGTCTATAACATTCTGGTTATAACTCTGAGGAAACTAATTATGTCAATCTTTAAATTTGAAGTAGATTACAGAACTGGGAAACCCAGAATATTAGTTCCTAAAGGTTGTATGGATATATAATGACAGTCACAGAAATTCAATAACAGCCCTCTATGAAATGTACTCAAAAGCACCACATGAAACAAATTAAAAAGAACAATGAATCTCTCATTCTGTGCAAATAAGAAAATAAAAGAAAACACTGGTTCTATAGGTTTTCAAAAGAGTTTTTATAATGACTTAAGATTTTGGATAATGAATCTTCAGAAAATTACAGTAAGTTAATACCCTTAGGCCTTCTATAAATGTTTAAGATGTTATAACTTCTCAAAGAGCTTTAGTACATTGTTTAAGCAGGCTCAGTGCAGAAAATTAACAGTGCTGTAGAAGTCAACAACAGAGTACTTTCCCATCAGATGACAAACTTTCTCTGAAGCAATTTAGTCTCAAAAACGTATCAGGTAATATAAAAGCGATACCACAAAAGATCCCCCAAATATTACTGTAAATTTTCAATACTGGAATGACTTATTATTGAAGGTTTTTAACTGGTTGTAAATTGGTAAAACAAAACCTGTCACTGGAAAGTATCCAATACAATGAAAGCATTAATGTTCCTTAGGAAGAGAATTTAGGAACACAGTATGAAATAACTTACTATGAATAAGAAACACATTTTCATATTTTTGTTTTAGGCTTCAAGTGCCTTTGAGGTCAATTCAGTGCTTTCCATAAGAAAAACCTCATCAATGTGAAAGGCATTAGTAGAGGAGGAAGAAGGAGAGGTGTAGGAAAGAATAGAGCATTTAATTACTTGAATCTAAACCATCTGAACTAAAGGTACTGAGCTCTTTCATTAACACCTGAAGCACGATAAAATATAATAATCACAATTAACTTATCACCATAACAAGAGAATTAATGGTACAAACATTACTGCTGTATATTAAATATACAAACTCAGTGACACTGAATAGATCCATATTAATCTCGGGTAATCAATTTTTCCATATCATTTAAAATAACATCACTAAATACAAGCCTGAAATTAGACAGAAAAATCTTTTGCCAGAATTTAATTTTAAAACCGTAATTTATGCTGGAAACCAGGTAGCAAAAGGTGAATAATCCTGCTCACCTCACTCAGTTAAAGAAAGAATGGCATCTGATAAAGAAAAACTGGTTATGGAAGTATAAAATAAATATGAGTGCTAAATATTTATTTCAATTAGAATATCTGAACCCACCATCTGTGGTGGCCACTTTGCTAAGGGGATATGTACCTAACAAATCTCTTAAGAGGCATTCCCAGTCTGCTTGAATAAGCTATTGTATAAGAAAACTTGGAGTGACCACTCTGGCCTCACATTTCCTTCGCTCCACATCCTGTGGCACAAAGCATGAACTCAGCAGGCTGGGGTGCAGGGCTGCCTGCTGCCTTGTGATAATCCCCTCTCCCAGTAGGGGCCTCCACTGATGCATGGCTAAGAACATGCTTCCTCTTTTGCTTGCACCCCAGTGGGGTTTCCATTTCTAACTTGGGCCCAAATCCAGACTGCTAAGGAAGGTAGAAAAGTTAGAAAGCTCCAGATGCTGCCAGGGATATTTTTGAGTCAGTTTCTAAACAATCATTTATTAGAAAGAGTACAGGTATAATATGAAAACCAGCAAGGCTGGTAATTTTGGAGAGATTCTTTCCTTCCCACCCCCGACCAGATCTAGGGTCTAACTACCACCTGTTCAACAGAAGCTGGCTGTTTGCCTTACTTTCCTTCAGGGAGCCACTGACTAAGGATCTCCACCAGCATGAACCTAATGCCTCCCGACAGGCCTTCCCTAGCCAAGTGGGACCTGGGTTGAGTGCACCAGTTACTGGTCACAGGATATGCAGTCCACAGAAAGACTCCTGCGGTGCAACCAGCTGAAAGCCAACTAGAGAAAATGGAGAGTGTACATTTGTCCTGACACAGCTTTGCTCCTGCCGGCTGCCAACTCACTCCATGGCTGGGGCCAAGCTTCTGTTAAACTAGTCTTCTATGGATAAAGCCATGGTAAAGCCCTGGGTAAATATATTATCTCCCCAAGTCCATTCAAAAAGAAGCTAACTATGGCTATGGCACCAGATGCTTGGGAAGAAGGCTTCATTTTAGTAGAGGATTTTGGGACTATGGTTTGAAAGAGCATTTCAGACATTTAAAGGAATATTTATAATTCTTTGCAATAGCAAGTTTATAAGATGACATGATTAGATTTTAGGGCAAAGAAGCTGATGCTGGATGAAGTTTATGAGAGGGTGATAGAAGTGGGGAAATAAAATATTTTGTTTAACCTCCTAAAGGTGTCAGCCAGAAACATTCTGGCACAAGGCATACATGTGCTCTAGACATTGTTCAATAACAGATGCTATTCAATGTAGCCAAATAAAACTTTCTGCTTTCAAGTATTAATAACTGATTAGAATTGGTTACTCAACAATGTTAACATAAAAAAATCTAGGGTGATTTTGTACTATGAAACCACATTAAATATAAGCAGTTATTAGACTCTGCTTATTAGACTACTGAACCTTTGGCTATAAAATATGCACTCTGTAGAATTATATAGTGCACAAAAAGGAAATTAAGACAATGCACACCTATACTTAATCATTGTGTGCATATGCCTGTTTTACTAATGAGAATCTGAGGCTGTAGTGAGACAAGCATAAAGACTGCTGGTCCACCACCATCACCAGCAACTCAACTCACCTTCACTATTTTCTAAGCCTTCTCTGGAACTCTGGGCACATCACTCCTCAGGCGTACAACCTAAAAAGCACGAAGTTTAGGGACCTGCCACCTGGCACTAGAAATGAGAGAAAAGCAAAAGGTCTTCCCAATCCCAAATTCGAGGAGAAAGTGGTTGCCAACCATTGTGGTTGTTACTTATCATATTCTTGGGACTTTGATTTTATTCTGGAGCCCATGAACAGAGACACAGTTAAGTCCTGTTCAAATTCTGGATGTTATATGAATGGCAGTGGGTTTGCTTCAATGAGATAATTCCAGAAACCAATTACTAAAAGTAAGTAATAAAAAAGAATAAATCATAAATAATATTTGACAGAACTATTTTTAAGAATCTTGGCTGGGTGCAGTGGCTCATGCCTGTAATCCTAGCAATTTAGGAGGCCAAGGCGGGTGGATCACTTGAGTTCGAGATCAGTCTGGTCAACATGGTGAAACCCCACTTCTACCAAAAATACAAGAAATTAGCCAGGCATAGTGGCGCATGCCTGTAACCCAGCTATGTGGGAGGCTGAGGCAGGAGAATCACTTGAACCTGGGAGGCAGAGGTTGCAGCAAGCTGAGACTGCACCACTGCACTCCAGCCTGGGTGAGAAGAGTGAGACTCCATCTCAAAAAAAAAAAAGAATCTCTTAGTACCGTTTCCCATGAAGCACTTTCATTATACAAGTGTGGCAACTGAGGCTAATGATTTAAGTAGGCCAAGTAACCTTCTGATGGGCAAAAGTACATCTTTTAACTAGGGTTACAAAGAATAGTATCACAAAATAGAAGGTAGTCTAGTGAAGTAGTTAGGAATAGAATCTGATGCCCAAGACTAGTGAGATTCTGCTACTTACTAATTTTGAGCAAGTTGCTTACCCTTTAAACCTTAGCTTCCTCAAATATAAAAAGGATGAGAGTAGTAACTAATCTGCGGAATTTTTGAGAGGATTAAAGTGGTTAATTTATGTGAAGGACCTATGACAGTCCTGGTACATAGTAAAATTTTCACAAGTGTTACCTATTATTATTATTATTATTATTGAAATGTCCCTTTTCTTTGTGCTTTATCTGGACTAGATACTAGAAAATAGATACATGTTCTAAGAAGGTATGTGAGTAGCTTTAGTAGTAGTTAGAGGAGAGAGGGCCTTAACGAAAGGTAACATAATTTCTAATATTAAATAATGGGTCTAGTTTTGAGTCTTGCAAAGAAATAAAGTAGTAGTAAAAGTGATAGAAAAGGAGTCAGGAGGAAAATAGAATAGTCTGTGGCATTTGGTGATACTTTATCTCAAGAACTCTCTGTATCACCTAAATTGCCAAATTCAAAGCTTTCATCCTCATTTTTTGAGTCAATACAAGTTCCTGCTTCCTATCTCCAAGGTAAGTTTTCAAATAAGTAAGTAGATGATTTATATCACTGTGTCCAATAAATTATTAAAGTTTTCCTCGCTCAGATCAATAGGTCCATCCAGTTGTCCAAATTTTCTTTACTAATGTACACAGACACGGGGTTCCAGAACACCATCATTAATCTTAAATTATTAGAAGAGTTTTTAGGTGATGGGCTCCCAAGGGACATTCTTTCACAGTAGGAACAGAAAGGGGCTACCTTTCAGAAATAAATACAACATTACTGATCTCTGACACTAGACTATGGGTTCTGTGTTGCTTCTCCCATTGTAGGATATCCAATATCAAGGATCTAGCTTAGTTCTCTTGTGACTGATGGCTAGCCAAGACTAGAGGTCCAATCTTCAGTTATAGGAATGAGTCTTTTCCTTGGGAAATAAAACAGCTAGTATGGAGATGAAACTTATGATGTTAGCATTATCAGTCATCATACTCTGAAACTGATCATTCCTGGACTCATGCCTAAATACATACACAGCCAATGTGATACGGTGAAAAGCAAACTGGGTTTAGAGTAAGATAATCTGGTTGAAACCCAGGGTCTGCCACTAAACAAGCTTTTAATTCTGAAATTGTTTCATATTTCTGCAAAATGATATTCATATCTATTAAACAGAACATTGTTGAGAAGACTAAATGAGAAAATGTAATGAATAATTCAGCAAAGTGATTAAATGCCAAGTAGAAACCCACTGCAGGTTAGATTAAGGTTGAAGATAAACTGTATTCTCAAATGATATTTCCTAGATATTTCTCATTCTACATTACCTGAAAATACGGAATTCATAACTTACAATATGGATAATGTTTGAATACCCAACACCTTCATCTTCACGAAGGTTAGAGAGTGTCATGTGTTAGGCAGCTGCACCTGCTGGAAAGTGTGGTATGACAGCCCGTGGCTCATGAATGCCAATGACCAGATAAAAAGGGCAGTTGAGAACTGGTATCAACAAGCATGAAAACATTTCTAATGAGTCAGAAAAGTGGGCCAAGAGGGAGCATGAGAGGAAGTGACCACGAAAATTTAGAGATAGAAACGGACAATAAATGGTCAAAAGGCTTAAAAAAAGAAAAAAAAAAAGAAAGGTTACAACAAAACTTGAGAATTCCAATTCTCAGCAAATGGAAAGCCACCAGTACTAAGGTGTTTAGCACATTTCGAAATTTTCTATCATGTTATAATTTTTCTTGTTACAAGTTTCCAGTGAAACTTACTGGGCATAGGAGATTTTCCATGGAAATGCATTTCCAGTTTTGTAATGGGTGTCAACCAGAAAATGCAATTCACATAGGAGAAACTTGTTTCAATGCCAACTTGCTTAAACACATCTATTCAGTAAAGCAAGGGATACTGGCGCTGGGGAGCCATGCAAGGCCTAGGGGAAAACAAAATTCCAATAAGTATGCCAAATATGCTTTTATATTTCAAGACTCCTTCAAAAGAAACATTATGGGGAGATACAAATTAGGAAAACACTGAACTTAACTAATTTAAAATGTTGAAAAAATATTTTGCATTTATGTTTTATAACCAAGTGCTTTTCTCACATTTGTCCCAAGGCAGCAGATAAAGCGCTATATTCACCATTGCTAATACTAGCAATTGGAACATGCTCTTTGGCAAGGCAGAAATAAGATAATTGTTCAACATAGGCTGCCTTTTCAGAAATACTGGAAGCATTGCCTGTAATTATAGACATCTGTCACTGCTAGCCACTCAGTACTAACCCTGACATCAATATACAACCATAGCACTAAACTGCCTGCAGGCATAGCAATGGAGACCAGATACGCTAGGCAGGCAATCATCTGCTTCATCCAAACTATCTGTCAAAGGTTCCCAACCACAAATAGCTCTTACATTTTGTATCCTTAGGATAATATGTTGATTTATTTGAGATTCTCTAATATTTACAGTCTAGACCATCTACTAAAATAAAGAAACAAAACTTATGGCTAATGGATGCAGTTACTGTTCACAGTCATCATAAAAGGTCATAGCTCAACCCTCAAATGTTAAAAATTGATGGCAGCTTTAACCATGCGCTATCATACAGATGTTTCCTTTTGTAGAGGCAATTATTTTCAAAAGCAATTCAAAATCGTAAATACAATCCTTCATCAGCAAATATGTTGCCACATTGTTTTAGTAGAAATGCTCATATTTTAAAGCCCTTTTTCAGAAGTAAAGACAAGTTTCAGTGTTGAGTACTGAAGAGTCCAGATCATCAGTTTGGGTTTAGCTTTACATACAGTACCTTACTTGGCAATATTTTCCCTATATAAATGATATAATATCAAAAACTAGGAAGCGATATTGATATGAAAAATAAAATACTTGGTTAATGAATGAGTCAAATGATATAATCTTGCAGGGTGTAAAAGTTACTGAAATATACATTCACATGTATATTCATATTTTTAAGAGCCCAAAGACACACGGTAGCCTTAAACATCACCCTCTGTTTTCTTTTAAACAGCCAGAGAAGCAAGCTGAAAATTATTAGACATTTAGACTAATTAGGAATAAACATTCACAATTATCATAATGTGTTACTAAAAACCCAGATATTTCTTGGTCTGATCACAACAGCCAATGCTGAAGAAAAACTATTAATTACTGACAGACAGTTAGCTTACAAGTGAGCTGCATTTTAAAAACCTCCTTTAAAATACAATTGCTAAATGCCTTACAGTGCTGTAATGTGAGACAGGTTCAAATCTTATTACTTCACTGAAATTAAAACCTAAGTTTTAATACTGTTCAAGTCGAACAATGATTCCACACTTTATTGCTTTTGAAATCCCTTGATGATCATAGGGAAAAATGCCCCGGAGAAAAAAAGACTGTTTTCGATAAACAGAAAATACAGTTTGCACTCTTAGCCTCTTTGTCATCACAAAAAAAGGATTTAATGCCAATTCTTTAAAAAAAGACTTTTTTTCCCACAAAATGTGCACCTTGTGTGCCATTTGTAAAATCAGTTCACTTTCTTTTATTTATTACTGCAGCGCGGCAAGGCAATAAAGAAGCTACCGATAGCTAATAAATTACATGCCTTTTAAAACAATTCTCTTGCTACAAAAACATGTAACTACAAAGGTTTACATTTACATGGTACATCATATGAAATGTCTATATTTGTGTCCTATTAACCATTTTGGCAAATTGTGGACTTTTACCAAATAGCTAATAGGACAAAATATATAGTGATCTACACATGTTCACACGACATAAAAGCCGTTCTAGAAAACTACCCATGTATTTGCACTTTATAAAAATACTTCAAAATTTATTTAAAAAAACATTTTAATAAAGTATTTCATGTATCAAAAAGGTACTCAAGGATCTTCTAATCAGCATTAAACCATAATCATTTACTGAGAACTAAGAAAGTATCTTTTTTCTTCTAATTTATGTTCCTAGTATCACATAGTCTTTTAAAAATCGTCATTCTAGAAGTTACTTAAAATAAATTATATAGAAGGCAAGATCGCTGGAATGTAAGCCAGAATGTACCAATTCTGATTCTTAATGAATATAGTATAGTACTTTTAGAAAGATGTAGAAAGTAGGTAATTTCAGAAACATTAAGAAACATCTGCTTATAATCTTTCTTTTAAAAGAATATTATCTTCACATAGCCACAAGAATTGCGGATTTAAATCCACAAGATTTAAAATCTTACTTAACGAAAGTAAGTTATTTTGTGTCTCTGGTTTGTCTATGTACAAATGAATTCTGAAATTCCTATACTCCAATTTTTAGGATTAAATAGTTAAATTAACCAGGGTATTTTCTTAATGCTTTCATGCTCTAATCTTATGATGAGAATATATTTATGAGGTAGTGTATTGCCTTTTATTATTAATTTCCTCCCTTTCCTGTAATAGCTCTCATAGCTGTGGCTCTTTTGTGTATGATTCATACCTACAAAATTTCAAGTTTGTTAATTATGCATGATGAACAGTGCTTCAATGTTTGAAGCACAAACAACTTTGTTTCATTTCATCTTTACTTCAAGATGACAATCTACTATACAAATGAATGAAAATTTTATACTCTGTAGCATTCTATTTCTCCATTCAGATCTAATTTTTCTCCTTTCTTTTGAAATCAGTTTGATTAGTAATTTGTGGGAGATATCTTTTTTAAAGAGTTCACTGAAATACGTTTATTTCATTTTCATAGGTTACTTAGAGGGGAATTATTATCATAATAAATCATAATTGTATAACATATATCAATGTATGTGGACAACTCTGCTATATTTCATAACTTATTTTTGCTTCTTTTTAATAGTAAATGCTTGTTTGCTGAAATCACTGCCTTTCCCCACACTGTAGTTGATATTAAATGATATTACCCTCAATTAGTGATCAAGAAAAATAACTGACAAAATGTCTACTTTCTTCTGTGGCTACTTCCTCTATCTCCTATATCTCATTCATAAAATTTTATTTTAAATCTCTAATTACTAGGATTATCCTCTTTTTGGCTGTGAGAAGGCTAATTATATTCTCTCTCGTATCACTAAGAATGTACATTCAAAATAGGCACAGCTAGGTATCATTAACTTCATATATATATATACACACACACATATATATACATATATATACACGTATATATACACATATATATGTATATATACACATATATATACACACATATATATGTATATATACACATATATATACGTATATATATATACACACATATATATGTATATATACACATATATATACGTATATATATATACACACACACATATATATATACACATATATATATAGTTGTTGTTTTGTGTTTGAGTTGGAGTCTTACTGTGTTGCCCAGGTAAGTACAGTGGTGCGATCACTGCAACGTCTGCCTCCTGGGTTCAAGTGATTCTCCTGCCTTAGCCTCCTGAGTAGCTGAAATTATAGACGCCCACCCCCAACTCTACTAATTTTTTTTTTTTTTGAGACAAGAGTTTCATTCTTGTTACCCAGGCTGGAGTGCAATGGCGAGATCTCGGCTCACCGCAACCTCTGCCTCCTGGGTTAAGCAATTCTCCTGCCTCAGCTTCCCGAGTAGCTGGGACTACAGGCGTGAGCCACCATGCCCAGCTAATTTTTGTATTTTTAGTAGAGATGGGGTTTCACCATGTTGACCAGGATGGTCTTGATCTCTTGACGTCGTGATCCGCCCGCCTCGGCCTCCCAAAGTGCTGGGATTACAGGCGTGAGCCACTGCACCCGGCCCCTGCTAATTTTTTGTATTTTTGTAGAGATGGGGTTTCATCATGTTGGCCAGGTTGGTCTCAAACTCCTGACCTCAGGTGACCCATATGCCTCGGCCTCCCAAAGTGCGGACAGGCATGAGCCACCGCTCCCGGCCTAACTCCATATCTTAGATGGTAAAATCAAATAGTGGTTAGATTTCTCAATGTTATACAGTAGAATGGTTTCCCCAACTTCCTATTTTCACTGTTTGACAATGCTGCTTCTTAGCTGCTAGGGAAAAATATGTATTCATTGACATTTATTCTAGTAAATCCAAATTAAACACTATATTAAATGCTATTTCATTCAATGCACATAAAATAATCTTGGCTGGGCATGGTGGCTCATGCCTGTAATTCCAGCACTTTGGGAGGCCGAGGTGGGAAGATCATTGAGGTCAGGTGTTTGAGACCAGACTAGCCAACATGGTGAAACTTCGTCTCTACTAAAAATACAAAAAAAAAAAATTAGCTGGGCATGGTGGCACATGCCTGTAATCTCAGCTACTTGGGAGGCTGAGGCAGAAGAATCACTTGAACCTGGGAGGTGGAGGTTGCAGTGAGCTGAGTGTCACAGCACTCCAGCCTAGGCCACAGAGCAAGACTCCATCTCAAAAAAATAAAAATAAAAATAAATAAATAAAAATCTTGATTTGCACATAAAATAATCTTGGCACCTATCAGACAGTGGAAATAGCAGGTAGTTTTTAGTGCCAACTGAGGAGTAGGTCAAATTCATTTGTTTTACTAATTATCTTCTTAGAAAAGACAGAACATTGACTCTGTCCTCAACCCCCTCAATTTGCTAAAGAATCTCAAGTGAACTGTGATTTAGATTTCTTGGTCATGTTTACAATCTTGAATGGAAAAGTGTAAAACGGGAAGCTGAACACTTCGGTTCTCTTTTTGCACCAATATACAACTCTTAGTCCTGTCTTACCTGTTTATGTTATATACAGAAGCGAATGACACTAAAAGAAACCCAAGCACCCACTGGGTGTCAGTCTTCCCCTGTTTTCCCCAAGATCTCATCAAGTATCTTCCAATATGTTCCCAGTGTTCTGCATATCAGTCATGGGCCTCATTATATTGAACAATGATGACCTATTATTAACTTTGTGTTCTCCACCAGTCTGTGATGGCAGGAGTATCTTTCCCTAGGCAATATTGTGTCCCACTGTTTAGCATATAATAAATAAACAGATTTGTAATTATAAGCATTTGTATAATGAATGAAAAAAAAAGTGCCGCTAATCTAGCCAAAAATAACATTCTTACAGACTCTGTATAAATCTTTTTCTAACGTACAATTCTTAAAAACCGAATACTGGCTGGTTCCAACCCACTGTTTCCTAATAAGACGCTGCTCTAATTAATAACACCTACTTCAGAAATATAACTAGGATCAGAATAAAATTTCTCTCCTTCTGTCACCATAAAATCTGACCATGTCACTGTAATCCATATCCAATCAACCAATGAGAAAATAGCTGATAATGTAGCACTGTCCTACTTGTATCACAGATATAAGATATGTATAGACATATCTTATGTCCTTTTCCTCAAGAATCTTAAACTTTGTTAAGAAAATAAGGATACAGAGCATAAAATGCTCTAGGAGCAAGATCAGGAATTCCACTTCATCATTTAATGGATTTAAAGTTAGAAACACCTAAGGTGAAATCTTGTGAATGCCACTTCCTACCGATGTACCCTTAGTTGAGTTACTTTACTGTAGAAATGAGGGTAATGACACCTTCGTCATAAGATTATTTTGAGGCTTACAAGATATAATGCATGTAAAAAGGTATCATCATAGTGACTGGCACATAATAAACAATAAATGAGTGCGAGCATTGCCGTTTTATTTAACTAAGTTTTAACAACAAATAGGACCCAGGTACTAAGAACTGTAAGTGTATATGATTGAATAGAATTTTAAAGGATGGGGATCGTGTGTGTGGGCAGAAGGAAGAAGAAAACAGTATAATCCAACTTAAAGATGGGAGTCGGCATGATAGAGAAGAGCTGTGGAGACTAAAAATTGAACAGTAGATGGAGCTAGATTATGGAGAACCTTAAAAGCCAGAGTGCTGGCTTGATGTCATGGGCAACAGAGAGATTTTTAAGTGGGAAGAACTCTATGACAAGAGTGACGTTTAAGATTTGTCTGATTACACTGTGCATGATACTTTGGAGTCAGAAGGGGTAAGGCTTTTATCTTTCTGCCCCACTCCCCCCACCCCGCCTTTTTTTTTTTTTGAGACAGAGTCTCATTCTGTTGCCCAGGCTGGAGTGCAATAAGCATGATCTTGGCTCACTGCAACCTCCACCCATGGGATTCAAGTGATTCTCCTGCCTCGGCCTCCCAAGTAGCTGGGATTACAGGCATGTGTCACCATGACCTGCTAATTTTTGCATTTTTTTTTTTTTTTTTAGGAGAGATGAGGTTTCACTATGTTGGCCAGGCTAGTCTCGAACTCCTGACCTCAAGTGATCCTCCCACTTCAGTCTCCCAAAGTGCTGGGATTACAGGTGTGAGCCACCGTGCCCGGCCTCTGCAGCCCTTTATTGCCTCTGTTACCATGTGTTCTTTCTCCTCCATATTCTGAGTTTCATGGACATTTTACTCTGGGGTTTCTCACTTTTCTAATTATTTATTTTCAGTTAGAAATTTCTATTCTTCGCATTCTTGAATTGAGACTGACCTCCACCCTTACATACCCAGTTCCTTGGGGGAGTTCATTTGCTCCCAAGAGTTCAATGAAATATACACCAAAATGACTCTAAATCCACAGTTCTGAATGCAGAAAAACCACTCTTCTCTGATTTAGTTGTATTTCTGAAGAAAGGCAGTTAGGTTTGGAAATTGAAATGTCAAGGCGGCAAAATGGCAACAATTTTGGCTCTTTTTCCTTGAACTAGAGTAAGGCTCAAGGAAAGCTAGGAACTTGAAGGAGGTTGATTACTACTCCCTAGGTTAATTATATAAGAACACAATGCATCAGCTCAATGGCTCATCTACTTCATAACTCTCTGATTAAGGCTTCAATGAACTACCTTCCACTAATGACCATCAACCTCATAGGGTCAGAAATGCAGCCCAGATATTTACATCTTTTCATAGTAACTTGCTAAGAATCTTTAATTCGTGAACTTATTAAGCCTATTTATACTTTTAGTTTGTGCCATTGCTGGGGACAAGTTCTGTAAATTTTATTATTGACCAGAGAAAGTGCAATTGCTTCTTATTTTCCCTGAAATTAATGTGTATTTAAGGTCTTGAATTTAAATATTTCAGAAATTTTCAAGTCCTTCCAATACCCTAACTAAAAAACCAAAAACCCAATCTTCCCTTTCAAGTGTTTAAATTCCTAGGCCAAAGAGGCCTGACTCTTTCATAATGTTGATTTCTATGGTCTTTATGTGAGCTTTGCCCTAGGAAAGTGAAATATAAATACGGATTATATCTATTAACACTGTGCTTTTAAATTATTTGAACTGAACCTCCACTTATCGCATCTTTAGGGTCTGTTTTGCAGAGACCACATTTCTGGGTACTGACAAAGGTCATAAAAATGTTAACATAGCCATTGTATTCTGACCACAATCTTGAAAGGTTACTAGAGACCCCAGTAGACAGATATAAACTTTAGGGAAAAAGCAAATTCACTGCTGTAATTTTTTATAGAGACCTCAACTAGTTCATTTTCTTTTTAAAATAAAAGCGTTTTGAAAAACCTTTCAAAAAGCAAAAACAAAGGACCAAGTGCCAACAGTGTTTCTCAATGACAAAAGGAACAAAATGTCTGCAGACAATTAGAAAAGAGCTAGGAATTTAACAAACCAAATGAAGTCTGCTCACTTTCAACTAAATCAGACGCACCATCTCTGATTTCTTATGCAGAAACCTTGTATCACATAATCATCTCTCAGATATGACAGAATTTTTGAAAAGCAATGTAAATTTTTTTTTTTTAAGAGATGGGGTTTCACCATGTTGGCCAGGCTGGTCTCGAACTCCTGACCTCAGGTGAGTGCTGGGATTACAGGCGAGAGCCACCGCACCCGGCGAAAAGCAATGTAGAAGAGCTGAAGAAACCAGAGTTAATATCCAGTCTCAAATGTGAGGATGAACAATTTCCTCAACTTCTTGGAGAATCCTTTTCTCCATCTGTAAAAATGAAGACAATAATACCTACCGTGCAAGGCTGTAGAGAAGGTTTGCGATAATGTGGACAAAATGCCTATCATAGTATCTGGTGCAAAATACTTATAAATACTATATATTTTTATTGAGAATATCACTTGCATATCATCTAGTAGGTAAGCTTATAAAAATTAGTGCCTTTCATTAAACTGTGTAATGCTTTTTTCTTTTCTTTCTTTTTTTAATAAGAAGGGACACGTAAACATTTGCATTCCATCACTATTAGTGTTATCAAACTATGGCCAAATATCTATTTAGGCAATTTAAACTTTGATTTCTAAGAATGAGTAATTGGGATGGGGAGAAAAACGTTTTAATTATGTGACATTTAACACATTGCACCTAAATTAAAAAGTAATTATTCTCTGGAGGATTAAATGGGAATACCCTAAAAACATAAGGTTTTTAAAGAGTGGCATAGATTCCCAGCTTACTGTGAAAAATTCTCGACTATTTTCAAAGCATTTAACAATTCCAAAATGGCTGACAGTAGGTAAAGAGAATATAAAAGCACATCGTCCGGACAATCTGAATACAAAAAAAGCAGGTGCTTAGCAAAACAGAAGCATTTGTTGGTTTGCCAATGCTGCTGGTTCCTGCTTCAACACTCTGCTTGCCTCCCCCACCCCCACATCTGTTCACTGGTACTTATGTGATACATTCCACTGATACAGAGGATGGAGACTAACAACCTGCAAACCAAGAATCTACACAGGAGATCGCTGTTATTTTAAAATAGGATTTCCTCTTTTTTGAGGTTTCTTCATGATTTTAATCTTACAGGGGTGGAAAAATTTATCTTTCTTCAAAATTAAGACATGTTCCATAGATTTAAGAGAATTATTTTCAAAAGAACACAATAAAGATATATTAAGGCCTGGCTTACAAAACACATTAATATAGATAGATACAAACTAATTCAGAGCTTAAACCATGTCTGCAGAGTGTACTCTATGTTGCTCAAGTACAGTAAACAAAGAAAGTACCATAAATTAGCTTCTAGAAACTGAAAGAAGGCAATCACAGCGTGTCTTTACCGCATATGGAACCAAACTATGCATTTCTCATAAAATCTTTCACTTTTGTTTTGCCTCTGAACAAACTAATCTAGAGACTTCAAAGGATATTATGATATAATTTAGAAGGAGGCTGATACAGTAAGTGAAATACGGTAAGTGAAAAGAATAAAAGTAATGGTGACGTGGTGAGATAACTGAAGATAGGAAACAGTTCTCCTGTTTAGATTTTTTTATTTGTGTGATGTGGAATTTTTTGGGGAAAATATATATAACTATGTGGACTTCAGTGGACACATGAAAAATGAGCATAGCTCAGAGCTCAGTAAAAAACGGCACAGTAAAAAAGATCAAGGGTATCTCCAGAAGAGGTTGGGGATGCTAAGAGTGGACGTTAGTAGATATCAAATGAGGAAAGGAACCTTTGTACAGTGGCCAGGGAAGTTGAGGTGATTTTATGGAATGGGTGAAGACACTACGTAAAGTTAGACAGCTTGTACGTGTTAGCTACAGAACCTATGATTAGGTTTACTTTACTAGCAATAAGCCTCTTAGTTGGCTATCCTAGTTTTTACCACATCACTCGTACTGAAGTTTCAGGGACAAGGATGATGACGATGATATGAACAGCTATTGTTTACTGAGTGCTCATTATGGGGAAGCACTACGCTAAGCACGTTATATACTTTATCTCATTTAATCAACGTGGTAAGTCTATGACGCAGGTAGACGTTAATATCACAATTCTATCACTGAAGAAATCACATTAATATCACATCAATCACATTAGCATCGCAATTTATCACAAAAGAAATTGAGACCCAGAGAAGTTATGTGTCTATTGAGTCATATAATCTGTACGTGACAGGGCTGGGACTTAAACCCAAGTCAGAATAATGTCAAAGCCCATACTCTTAACCAATTACTTTTTTATATGTGATTATGAAATGTGTGCTCTCTCTCTCTCTCTCTATATATATATATATGTACATCAATACTAGATAGGATTAAACTATAAACTATTTACAAGTATCTGATAGCATCAAATATGGTTTCATATTCATTTATACGATCAAAAATTCATACATTAAACGGGGTTTTCCATATAATATTGAAGTTCTGACTACAAATTAAAGTCTGATATCTGAGATTAAAAATTTTACTTTAGCTGCTTAGAAAAGATGATTATATAATAATTTTACTTGTTCTTCCATGTTTTTCTTAGATTTCAGCACAAAATAATAGCACGTTTATAAAAATGTGTATGCCACTCATTGTGCTAAACCGGGGCTTCTCAACTTCAATACTACTGACATTTTAGGCCAGATAATTCTTGCTATGGGGCTATCTTGTGCACTGTAAAATGCACCTGGACTCCATCACTAGATGACAGTGGCACCCTTCTCTCAAATTGTGACAATCAAAAATATCTATAAATATTATCAAATGTCCTCTGGAAACTGCTGTCTGCACTAAGTAATTTACACACATTTACTAATTTAACACTCACATATACCATAAGATAGTACTATTACTATTCTACTCTTATAAATGAGGAAACTGACATAGTATAATTAGGTATATTATTTGACATAACAGAATGAGTAAGTGGTAGAGTTAGAGTTTAAATTTAAAACATTCGACTCCAGCAACTGTACTTTCACCCAGTACACTATACCTCTTCTCCAACAAAATCCAAGGTAGGCTTCTTAGCCCTAAAGGATTGTGAAGGATATATGTATTTTCTGGTTTAACTTGCTACCGTTACCTGGGTAAAAGTTATTATACAAAGGGGAATATAAAAACAAGGCTCACACAGCTCCAATTTCCCTACTCTATACTGCTTATCTGAAGGTGGCATAATATTCTATTTTGGGGGGTTAAGAACTTCTTTGTGAATCTGATCAAATATATTTACCTTCTCCCAGAAAAACGTCTCCCAGAAAAAATATAACATATTTTACAACATATAAGGTACAACTTACCTTTTTTTGGTCCTTAGAGGATATTACGTGCAGAACCTGAGTTTAATTTCTGTCCTAACAATTACCAACTGTATGACTTTGAAAAAGTTACTTAACCATGCTAACCCCCAAGGTCCCCTCTGTGAAATGAACAAAAGCGCATTTACCCCATATGATTGTCGTGAGGCTTAAAATGATTACATGTGTGAAGCACCTAGCAGAGTACTGGCACATAGATGTTACACAATAAACAGCATCCTCCTCTTGATAATTACATTTTCTTGCTCTGCCCTTTCTACAAAGAAAGCCTCATCCACTTTTCACTATGCTCTGAGACTTTGGGGCACACTGCTTATCATCCATGTCTTTCTTCAACTCTCATATGCATGGAAGATAAATTTGGTCTTTATCCTTATTTGTTAGCTGTTATTATTATTTGGTCACCTCACCCCAATGCCCAAGGCTTAAGGTAAAAAAGAAGAAAAAGAAAGCATTCCTCCTCTGCTGTGTTTTCTTACCAATGTTAGAAGTAGAATTTTATAGGATTGTTCCGAGGAACAGAAAATATTTATGTAAAATGTTTGGGATTACCTATTATAGGTGATTAACAAATGTTTATTTTTCTTCCTGGGGTCTATTACACACAATGTGTGGTTTCCTCTAAAATGTTATCCTTTGAGTGTCTAAAAACCCACCTTATTAATTAAAGTAATACATTTTTTTCTTATTTTTTTGGGAGGGAGATTAGTTTTTAAAGAAGAGTTAAGCCACTACACGACCTCACAGAACCACTATTTTTGGGGAATGAAATATGGATCCCTTTATGTGGCTTCTCGGAGACTAGGCATGACATACACTTTGGGCCGATTTCAATGAACAATTTCATTACTGTCATGAGCAACTTTTGGTGTGAGACCTCTTGAAGCTGTGTAATTGGTTGTTGCTTGTTATGCAATCTTTCTCTATTGCTCCGATAAAAATATTTCATTATTTTTGCCAGTATCTAAACATTCAAAAATCTCCAAAAGGGCTGCTGAGAAAAGTATGGAGGACGAGGGAGCAGAGGAACCTTGGAACGAAGTAAGGGCAAGTCTATCCTACGGCCTTTAGAATATGCATTGTTCCTAAGAATTTATACCAAAGAAAAGTTTCTGCTTCTCTTCTGTATTTCGTAAAAAAAAAAAAGACAAATAAATCTTGCTTAGGACAAAGTGTAATACAGATTTTATTTTAAAGCACAGGTGATCTAAGGTTTGGAGACAGAGAATGATGAGATACTAGCTTACCCAGAATTCTGATTGAGCTGGAGCATAATGCCAAGAAAAATGGCCCCCAAAGACCAACTGTTGGGGGGGTTTTGATGAGAAAGAAAGCCTTAGGTTTCTTAGGAGCCATTGCTAAAGTTACTGACTAAAATAATTCAAGATAAGAAATCTGGCTGGACTTTTCTTTATACACAGAAGCTGTGGTATTTAATATCTAGCCTTTATAGGGTATGCTAAAGTACTTTTTGATAAAACAATAGCCCTTTCAATTTAATATCATGCAACCATCACACAAATCATTTAACACTGTATTTAGTCACAAAATAGCCAAGTGAAACATAAAATTCTCTCCCAACAGGCTGCTTCTCCATATATCTTTATGCCTGGAGCCAAAATCCATCACAAGCGAGAATACTCAAGAGAAACAGTAATATAAAAATCTGTGTCCTTCCCATTCTCAGTTCCTCTGAACCAATGCAGAGCACTCCATGGTCTATGACATCCAAAGAAGATCATGACAAAAGAAACTACAAATTATCCTGTCTCACAGTAAGACTTAATGTCATTTCAAGTGAAGCAAAACACAGAAAAGGATTTCACAGATAGCCAAACACTCAGTTTTAAAAGGTCCTCCAAATCTGATCTCTGCTGTTGTGGCAGACAGAGACTATAAAGGACAAAACACCTTTAACAAAACAAGACATAATGAATACTTATTGCCATTGGGGAAGGCGATGGGGGCACCATTTGCAGACAACAATAAGTAAAAGAGGCAAGATGGCCAAAGGGCAACCTGCAGTTTGTATTTTTTTCCTTCTAGGACTAGGCCACTGCCAGAATAATTCTTTTTTGAAATAAATAAATTATCAATCACTTCCCTAACATACTTAAAAATATTCAATGGCACCCTATTTCCCTCCCTCCCTCTCTCCCTCCCTCCCAGCCTCCCTCCCTCTGTTCCTTTTTTTTTTTTTTTTTTCCTGATAGGGTCTTGCTCTGTCACCCAGGCTGTAGTGCAGTGGCATGATTTTGGTTCATTACACCCTCTACCTCCTGGGCTCAAGCAATCCTCTCACCTCAGCCTCCCGAGTAGCTGGGACCACACCACTATTCCCAGCTAATTTTTTTGTATTTTTGGTAGAGACAGGGTTTCACCATGTTGCCCAGGCTGGTCTCAAACACCTGAGCTCAAGTGATCTACCCACCTTGGCCTCCCAAAGTTTTGGGATTATAGGCATGCGCCACCACACCCACACGGCAGCCTATTTCTTACAGGGTAAAACCCTCCTTCCTTAGCTTGCTGTGGAGCATCCTTCCTGTTCCGGCCTTTCCCAACTATAGTAATAACCTCCCCTAATTGCTATTGTATCTTCCCAGATTTTTACCCCCCAATCCCTCTTACATGGACTAATCATGTTACGCTCTTTAATACTCCCATGGTTTTCTGTCTACTGTTCCCTCAGCTGGGAATAATCATTCTCTCCTTTTCAACCTGGCAAAATCATCTGCATCTTTAAGACCTAGTTCAAATGTAATTTCTCTTAGGATGCTTCTCTTGACCTCTTTCATATGGAACTTAACACATTTCCCTTGTCATTCTGTGCTGTCAGTTATTTGTTTGTCCATCTTTCTCTTCCACTAATCTGTGAGCTCTAAGCATAGTAACTGGGATACAGCAAATATTCAATAAATGTTTACTGAAGAAATAAATAAACTACAACATTGAAAGACCTAGTCCAGAAAGTGAAATGATCTTGGAAAGGTAATTAGTATCTCTAGGCCTTAAACTGCCATCTGTAAAATTAGCTAATGTTGAAAAAAATTTTTTTAAAGATGTGAACCGTTTGTTCAAATAAAGGCTTCCCTGGAAGACCAATATGAGAACGTAAGTGATAAAGAAAGTAAGCACTTAAAGGTAAAGTGCTCTGTTTCATGGAAGGAAAAGATAACTTGCCAAGCTCCTCCTCCTCCCCTTCCTGTCCCAACCACAGAGCATATTGAAAAACTACTAGACTATATATTATACGATCTCTTTCAGTTCTAATATTCTATGATTCCATGATGTTATTCAATAGTGTTTCATAGCAACACATACAATAATTGTTAAGTGGAAAATTCCTTGGTTCTATCATCCTTTAGGAACAAAAGCTTCCATATACGGGACAAAATATAGTTCCCTCTATTTTCCTATAGTGGATTATTTTGTAGAGGTATGAAATCTGGACTAACTGTGCTATACAACTGTAACCGTGGGGCTGTTCATTCCACCAGCTTATCAGATAAAAGCAGGTGATTTGTGACAATCATTCATTTTAGGTACAAAATATTGCAATGAATAAAACAGATTTTAAAAATAAAAAAACAAACTGTCGATTAGTCTTTTAAGAAACTCAGCCTTTATTACTCATGCCTGGAAAAAAAATGTAAATGCCTACAATTTCAATCTTCATGTGCCTCTGTAGTTAAAAGCTCAAGGTGTGAAATACTACTCTATAATTCATGAGCTATAATCGAGAGTCATTTATTCTGAGGCTTAATTTCCTCACCCTGAAAACTGGTCTGATACTTGCTTTATGTAATTGTTATAAAGACCAAAGTAAATAAAGTAGCCAACATACCGGTACATGGTAGGCCTTTGAGACAGTCTATACTTCATTCCTTATTGAATGATAACAAATACAAAGAGACAGGCTTCTCTAGCATTCTACTAAGGAAAAAAAAGTAATGTTTTGGACAGATAGCATGCACAACCAGCCATCTTACTACAGCAATTTATTAAGATGAGAAGACCATCCTTGAATATACCCTAAACTTGAATTATATCTGAAAAAGCAAATTTGGAATAATTCATATTGGGGTATAAAATCTTATCTATAAAGGATAGGGGAGAACACTTGGTTCAGACTGTATCACCAACAGCAATAACAGTCTGGATTCCAAGGCCTCACCACCTAACAAGAACATTTATTTACTGAACATCCAGTTAGGGACCTAGAACGACATAGTTGTACTTTAGCAATATTTTTTTTCAATTTACCATTTAAATATTTGAAACTATATTTCAGCAGAAAATTCTAAAAGAGACTAGTCTTACTTTTAAGAATCACCTTTCATCTTGAGAGAAGGGCTCTACCAACATTCTACTAAAAATATAAAGCACAGAAACCAAAAATGGCAGTTCTATTATCATTAAAAACCAAAAGTAAGCTCATGTCTGTAACAGGTAGAAATTTAACACCTCTATTTCTAACACAGCATATGAAAAAGATTTGAAACTAATGATAGGACTTTGAATATTTCAAGCAATCTGCATCTGTTGGTATTTCACCAAAAGGTTTGAATTTCTTAGTCTTAATTTTACTTTGAAGTCACGCAAATTACACATTTTTATATGACATACTAAATAGGTAGAAAAGAAAACAAAGAGTTAACCAAAAAATAAAAGTATATATAAAACCCAAGATGGATATGCCAGTGATTCTGTGCTACAGGTATTATTCAGCATTAGATCATCAGTCATAATGTTTTAAATAAACTCTTGAATAAGGATGCAATCATAAAAAAATTGAGTGACTTAACTGAATGTTGGCAGTAGCAATAGTCAGAACAGATATTCCTGTCAAATAAGCACTGTGATTTTAGCCTCCTTTTACTTAATTTAATCAATTCTTCAGTTTAGGCCTTTTGCTTGATCAAAGTATGTATCTTTACATTTTTTAACTTCATCCTTAATAAATCAACTTTAAATACTAACTTCATTTAACTTGTAGGTCTGAGTATACTTTGTTCATTGAGAAAGAGATCTTAACTTGGCCTGGATTTAGGAAACCATGTTATAGTGAAAGGTCCTCTCTGAAACATTTATTTTTAGTAAAGAGCAGGGAAAGGAAAAAAGAAACACTTTAGGGATTTTGCAAATATTTCTTAAATGAATGGTATGAGGAAGAATCAGGTGGAGATGAGTAAGAACAGCCTATCATGGGAACAGAATGGCCTCAGAGCTGTCCTTACATGATCAAATAGCCAAAGATACTTTCTGCTTTTCATTAATTCATTCCATTTTCATAAAACTTGATTGGATTAAAGGGTGGAAGTAAGACACAGGTAGTGTGGAATATTCTGGACTTGCAATAGCTTTTCACGCCTTCATGACACATGGATCTACTTTTCACAGAACTGTAAGGGTAGGATGAAGAGGTCCTTGGATACAAAGCCGGTGTCTACCTCAAAATACGAATAATTTTTTTTAAGTTGGGTACAATTTACATATAATAAAATTCAACCTTCTCAAAAGCATCTAGTTTTATGAGTTTTGACAAATGCATATAGATGTGTCACTACTACCACAATAAAAATTTCCATTACTGCAAAATGTTCCCCTGTGCCTTGCTGTACAAACCTCTCAGCCCACTCCCTCCCTGTACTCAGGGATTCTTAAGTTTGGCAGGACCCGTTCTCAAACAGACAAAGAAGACTGAGCATGAGAAGGACTTGGGGTGGAGTTTTATGAGCTGGAGTATGACATGATGTTATCTGCTCTTTACAGGCCAAACTCTGCTCACAGAAGAAATGGTTAATCTAGTGTTGTGTATATGAACTCGGTTTTGTAGCACCAGCGCCATCACTTAGCACAGTATGGCTTATTCTTTTATTCTTTTAATAAACAGTAAACTGAATTTGATAAATGTGAGGTTGATAAACATTCCAACATGTGTCAAGTACTACGCCAGATGCTGGAATGGACAAAATCAAACATGATCCTTACTCTCATGGAGGTTGGTTCTAGTGAAAGAGGCAGATATTAATTTAATAATCACACAAACATTACTAAAAACTGTGCAAGTTGCTCTAATGAAAAAGTACAAGGTGCTCTGAAAGTATATAAAAAGATAACATAACCTGGTCTGGGAGATCAGGGAGGACTTCTATGCGGAGGTGAAATTTAAGCAGAGAGCTGAGGGGTAAGCAGGAAATAACTGGGTGAAAGCAGAAGGTTGGGAGAAACAGAAAAGAATGTTCCTGACTGAAGAGGTGCTATGTGTAAAGGCCTGGAGTTATAAGAGAGTTTGTGCTTCTGAGGGTCTTAAAGAAGACCAGTGAACTGGCTCTTTAACTTCATGTAAACCCCACTTCATGTAAACCAGCGGGGGTTACATGAAGTTAAAGAGGGAAATAGAGGATAGGCCAGTAAGGGCCATACACCTACGTAAAGTTGGAGTTTACCCTAAAAACAACAGAAAGTTATTTAAACAGGCAGAAAGACAAAATCAGGTTTACATTTTTGAAGACTACCCTGGCTACAATGTACAATATAGGCTGAAAGCAGGGGGAGGTGAGAATAGAGTTAGGATTCAAGTTAGGAGTATAATGTAATATCCCAAGAAAAACAGATGGTTGCTTGGAGCAGGGCTATAGCGGAGACAGAAAGATTGGTGATATATTTGTGAGGTAACAAATATATAATAGAACTTGGTGGAGAGTAAGGAAGAAATGAAATAAAAATGATTCCTAGGTCTCTGGCTTATACTAGACTGGTGCCATTCACCAAGACAAGCAGCAATTAAAGACGACCAGGTTTATTACAACAAATATTACTGAGTGCCTACCATGGGCCAAGTACTGAGGATTCTGAAGGAAAGATAAATATGTAGATAAGTCTCATATAATGGGATAAAAACCATGACAAGGATAAGCACAGAAAGAAAGGATGCCCACGCCATCAGTGGGGGAGAGTAGGGAAGAGATGGCCGGAGAAGACTTTCAGGATTTTGTAACCATATAAAATTCTTTTAATAAGAAAAGAATCCTAATCTTCCAAATGAGGTAACTATCTCTACTTCAAAGGAATGCTACCCCAAAAGGGAGTAACGCTGCAGCTGCTGCCTAGTTTTTTAAACTTTTCATTTGGAAATAATTTTATTTTTAAATTTTTATCTACAATTTTTTTAAATTTAAAATTTATTATTATGATGATTATTTTTAAGAGACAGGATCTCAGTCTGTTGCCCAGGCTGAAGTGCAGTGGCATGATCATAGCTCACTGTAGCCTTGAACTCCTGGACTCGAGTGATTCTTCTGTTTCAGTCTCTCAAGTAGCTGGCACTATAGGTGCATGCCACCACTTCTCAGCCAATTTTTTTCATTTTTTGTAGAGATAACGTCTCACTGTGTTATCCAGGATAGTCTTGAATTCCTGGCCTCAAGTGATCCTCCTGAGTGCCTCAGCCTCCCAAAGTGTTGGGATTACCAGAGTGAACCTCAGGCACCGGGCCTAGCATAATTTTAGATATACAGCAAAGTTGCAAATATAGTACAGAGAATTCCTATATATCCTCCATTTAGTTTTCCCTAAGGTTAACATCCTACATAACCATGGGATATTTGTCAAAAATCCAAATATTTTCCAGTCGGGAAAATAGGAAGAAGCATTCAGGTGGAGTTTTGTGTCCCTTTCACTGTTGCTTTCCTTCCCTAAGCCTGCACTATGAAGGATGCTTTCTCAGGACTCTTGCCTCATTTCTTTTCTTTTTTTCTTTCTTTCCTTTTTTTTGTAGTGGGGAAGGGTAGGAGAAACTGCCTGGTGGGACCGTGATAACAGAGCCTGCAAGAGGGTATAAAATCTCCATGTATCTAAGGCTACCTGGGCTCCTCCACTTTCTCTTGCTAGCCCACACTCAGCTTCTAACAATTTATTAACTATGTAGCCCAGTTATTCTTATGGCATTCATGAGTCAACTTCAGGTAAGAAAGTGCTCATGTTCCTTTTTTCCTAGCAAGCATCTATCTCTGCTTAAATTTCTGGCTATTTTGTTGCCCTTCCACTTCAGTTCTCTGGCAGGTTCAAGAAAAGTCATAAACTTGCAGTTTTCTCAGCTTGATTGTTGTTTGAAGGGTAAAGTGATGCTCTTTCCAGCTTTCTAGGCTCCAAATGGAAACCAGAAGTCCTCTGTTATTCTTAATTCTAGAATTTGAGTCCAAAAAGTTCTCAACTGCAATCTAGTTCATTCTTTATTTTACAAGTGAGAATACTAAAGCTCCTAAAGAAAAAATTGACTTTTGAATATTTAGGGATAGAGTCAGAGCAATTCTACTTATTTACGAAGTGACTCAGTATATATATATATACATATATATATTCTATATACACACATACTACTTATAGAATAGAGATATATCTAGTTATTTACACAGTGACTCGGTATTTGGGGAGACATATAGGAAATCCTGGACATTCAAAAAGTAGAAATAAAACAAAGCACAAGGACCAAGTATAATATAAACTTGAATCAGAGTAGGAGGAATACAGGGATCACAATTCATGAAAGTAGGTTATAAAGGTTACATGCAATTGTATAGTTGAACCATAAATTGGCGCCAAATTTCCAGATGGCCAAAATGAAAAGGGAAAGATTATTATTTTATAGTTTATCAGTTAGGGGAACACACACACACACACACACACACACACACACACCTCTTAAGTAAACAGAAGTATTTCCTAGTGCTAAATTAAGAAGTTTCTCTTACATGGCTTCATACAGGGACCACAAAGAAATATAATGAGCCAATATTTTCAATGGCACCCCTGTAGCAAATATAGTCACCAGGTTTTATACAAATGTTGGAGTTAGACGACCCTAGATGGAAGTGTTCAGTCTTCAAATCTAAATCTGTTTATCCCACTGTGCAGTCTATACTATAGCAATTCACTAGGATGGATGTCTATTATGCAAACTGCTAATGAGCACTGGTGACTCAATTACTATCAAAATAGTATGTCTGGAGTTACAAAACTTTCAGATTAGAAGAGACCTCATCAACTCTTCCCATCATCTCATTTCAGAAATGATATAGAACACAATAAATACTTTCACGTGGCAAACATATATGTGAGTATAGCAAGTTACATTCCTATCCAGTTTAAAAAAACCCAGCCAACATAATAAGATATTCTACCTTTAGGATGCTATTGATGTCAATAATAGAACTTTATAAATATTTAAAAATAATTCTTAGGAATCAGAAGCAGAAGAAAAGGGAAACAAAAGCCAGCCACAACTCTTTCTGCACTACTGACAATTTACTGGAGTAAAAAAGGTCAAGATCTAGCCAAAAACTGAGAAATCACGAAGAAAAAGAAAATGAAGAGTTACTCTAGGGATAGGATTTCCTACAATGACTCAAATGATGTTAACTTCACAGTTTCAAGTTTCAAGTCTATGATGCATTTTTATTTAGTTCTGTACATCAAGTGGAAAATTAATTTCTAAATCTCTAATTAGCCACCAAAGGCAGAGTGAGCTAGAAAAGACCTAAGCTAAGAAGTAATGCATATCTACACATACCAAAAACATTTAAAGAGGCTGCAGTTCACAAGACTATAATTAGAAATATGAGACTCTCTTTAAGACAATACTCTGAATCTTGCTTTTAAAGAGTCCTGACAGTACAGCATCTGAAAAGATACAAGAGTCATTTTTGGTCCTGTTCAAAATGTGTTTGCTGCCAGCACAGCATCTGAAAAGATGCAAGATTCATTTTTGATCCCATTCAAAATGTGTTTGCTGCTAAAAGTCCTGGAAAGACGACCTTTTATAATACTGTCTTACCTAAAGTGAGTCCTGCATTATGAAACCAGGAGACAGAATTAAAGAGACTCTAGCTTTTTCTCTTTCAAGAAAAGAAAAAAAAAAGGTGATAAAATCCGAGTAAAATGAAAATTTTATATAAAATATGTGATATAACACACACGGACACATATTATAAACATGAACATCCAGTTGATATTCTTGGGTATCTTGAGACAGAGAAAATAATTTCACTTCCCACTTGGCATAAGCGGTCTCATGTTTGAATAAAAAAAATTGTTAATAATACTCCTGTGAAAATACCCTTATACAAAGTAAAAAGAAAAAATATTATTTTGAATCTGTAATACTGCAGCCTTTCAGTTGGGATGCTGGTTGATCTTAATGAGAGAAATTATTTGATTCAAGTATCAACTAAATAGTAATTAAGATGAACACAAATGCATAAAAACAAAATTAACTGTATATGGCAACTGCATGCCTCATAGCACCTGTCCTCACATGTAGAAAAGAACATCAGCCTTTGACTGATTATTTCTTTTTGACATGATTTATCACCCAGTATTCTTTAAACTTGATAAAGCAAATTAATCTTTGATTGCAGGCGGCACTGGAGGTTGCCATTAGTCATGTAGTTTGGTGAGGTTCCTTGTGTTTCATTTACCAGGCACACAGAAAGAGAGCCCAGAAGCAATTGCCTCAGCTATGACTTCTTTCCCAATCCACCCAGGAGAAATGATCAAAGAATTCAATATACGGTATTTTAAATTACTTTGGTAGAACTGACCAGTAAGGAGAAAAAAGAATTTTCTCTTTATTTTTTATAATTATTTTTTAACCAAGGACAAAGGAACACTTGTAACTTGTGATTTGAACATTAACAACTCAGAGATTTCTGTTTGTTGTAGGGCAAGGGGTGAAGGTGGGGGGTAATTATAATTTTAAAAACTGCTATCTTAAGAAAGGGCATTTAGGAATCAACTATGCAGGAATACAGAAATAGCAAATAAATATTCCATACTGAAAATATTCCCATAGGCTCAGGTACCAAAATGCTCCAATTTATTAAAACCATTGTCACCATCTTTTAAAATACTGAAGAAGAAATATTTTCTAGATTAGTGAATATTCCATCCTAAAGTATTATCCAATTTTTGTTTTTTAAAAAAAGTCAGTAAACAATGATAAGAAATCATAACTTTTTAAACTCATTTTTTTTTTTTTTTTGAGATAGAGTCTTGCTCTGTTGCCCAGGCTGGAGTGCAACAGCACAATCTCAGTTCACTGCAACCTGTGCCTCCCAGGTTCAACTGATTCTCCTGCCTCAGTCTCCCATGTAGCTGGGATAACAGGTGTGCACCCTCATATCTGGCTAATTTTTTTTTTTTCTGTAGTTTTAGTAGAGACAGGGTTTCACCATGTTGGCCGGGCTGGTCTCAAACTCCTCACCTCAAGTGATCTGCCTGCCTCAGCCTCCCAAAATCCTCCCTGGGATTACAGGAGTGAGCCACCGTGCCCGGCCTTAAACTTTTCTCTTTACTTACTTACTTTTCTTTTTTGGGCTTTTTATTTTATTTTATCTGAGACAGGGTCTCACCACGTCTCCCTGGCTGGAGTGCAGTGGTGCAATCTCAGCTCATTACAACCTCTGCTTCCCAGGCTCAAATGATTCTCCAGCCTCAGCCTCCCCTGAAGCTAGGACTACAGGTGTGAGTGACCAACACCTGGCCAATTATTGTATTTTTTGTAGGGATAGAGTTTTGCCATGTTGCCCAGGCTGGTCTTGAACTCCTGAGCTCAAAGCAATTGATCTGCCTCAACCTGGGCTTCTTATTTCATAATTTAATATTCAAAAGAACATTACATTGGCCTAACACTCACTATTACTCACCCTAATACCTCAGTGTGCAAAAGCAAGATTTATTTGACAAAATAACTATTAGGGAACAATATTTGAGTTAGAACTTAGGGCTTTCTACTTTTAGTCCTTTACTTAACTGATAATGCCTATCAGAGACATTTTCCACAATTTCCAGAACAGATGCTTTGACTATGCCAACCATTAACAAATCATCACTTCATATATAATCTGATTATTTCAATGAAAGATTTCTTCAATCTAGCCTTAAGTACAGGATTGATATTTGATCTCTATGAGAGACGATAATCCTTATTATCTTCTAAAATTGCTAGAAAAACAATACGAATGATATACTAGAAGACTTGACAAAATCCCAATATTTATGATCATCTCAATTCCCAGTTAGTCTGCATGGAAGGCATTTCTATACCTAAAGGGGAAGAGCCCACTGGGTAATATATATCCACCTTTTAAAAATGGTTTACTTTTAGAAAGGAATCCAAAGAATATAGAATAACCATTAAAAATAGCATATTCCATTGAGGACTTATGCAATAAGTATTCATTTTCAAAAAATAATATTTCATGAAAATTAACTGAGGTAGGCTTAACATCAATGTTTCAAGTATTTATCTTAGATGGTACCATTTGTTCATAGAACAAAATTCATTAAATGATCCAAATGTGCAAATAAAGGCAGTACATGTATAGATACTTTAAAGACCTTTCTCTTAAATAAAATGAAAAAGCAGCTCCTAATGCAGTACAATGCACAGCCACAACCTGAAAGCTCAAGTACAATGTTCTTTTTCAAAATAACAACCAGTAGTGTTCCTACTCCAATGTTTGGGAAATCACACTCACCAGATTGCTGGTCATACACGTAAGCACAAAGAAATACAATAACTAAGTTTCTGTCAATTTTCCTACCACCTAACTATGAGATGAAAAATCCGGGTAGCCTATGCACACATGGGTTTAGCAATTCTATGGTCTTTTCAAGCATTTATGAAAAATTTCACGAAAATGTAATTTTCTAAAAACAATCCTCTATTTTCTCTTAGTATACGTGAAAGTTGGTTGAAACTATAATTTTACAAATAAATAGTAAAGAATTAGGAATAAATCTTTACATGATACTTGAAATGCATGAAGTTGGCATATACCGTCTTGTTACTAATTGCAAACAAAATGTATCAAGTGATTTGGCATTTTTAATAGAAACTTTAAAAAGCTAATTAACTATTAACTATAATATTCACACAAGAGTTCTGAAAACCATATATTTCCTATAATAAATTGTGTCAGATATAAGCAAACAGTATGTATACATGTATTATTTTTCAAAAAATCTAACTCCACATTATTTTAACATGTTAGCTTAATTTATTAAAAGACAAACATTCTGACTAATCACAAGAGTTATTTAACAATTCAGTTGAAACATATTTTCTTCTGGAATCATAAATTATTATAGTTTAGAAAACCAGAATACATGAAAAGAGTTGAAAAATTGTCAGTATAGAGTGAATGAAAGGACTCCAAATAAAGTCTTTTTTGTTTCTTGAGATAGGGTCTTGCTCTGTTGCCCAGGCTAGAGTACAGCGGTGTGATCAGGGTTCACTGCAGCCTCAAACTCCAAGGCTGAAAGGATTCTCCTACCTCAGCCTCCTGAATAGCTGGGACTGCAGGCATGCATCACCACACCTGGATAATTTTTACATTTTTTGTAGAGATGGGGTTTCCCTATGTTGCCTAGACTGGTCTTGAACTCCTGGGCTTGAGTGATCCTCCCATCTTGGCCTCCCAAAGTGTTTGGATTACAGGAATAAGCTATCCTGCTCAGCCCAAATAAACTATATTAAAACAAATTTTAGTCTTGTCCCTGCAGACGATTCAAAAAAAATTAGAGTCCAAAAAACAACTTGCTCCATAATAAGAATTTAAGCCAGCCTTCCTTCCTTTGTTCCTTCCCTTCCCTTCCTTCTTTTCTCTCCTTTCTTTTCTTCCTTCCCTCCTTCCGTCTCTTTGGTGGGGGGGTAAGGCTCGGAAGAGTAAAGAAGGATATTTCAGGAAAGAATAATTTTAGTAGGACAATTAAAAGTGTCTTTCCCTTTATAAAAACTTTAGTTGTAACTTATATGTTTATTTAAAGCAAGTTCACATGTAAGAACCTATTATTTATATATGAATATACATTTACTGCTTGGCTCCATTGAGAAACTATAAATTTCATCTATTGAACATTAGCAAAAAATTACATGTGTTTATCATCTGGATTATTCTCAGATTAATAGAGATAAATGACAAAACATAATCAGTAGCAGCTCTGCAACTTAATCATTGCATCTGAGCTATAGGAAGCACTTAATTACTCTCATTTACTAGGTTCAATCTAATGAGAAAGCATTAGCCAAATGAAAAGAATGCAGTACAAACAAACAAAATAGTTATACCATCATTAAAAAGAAACTCTGACAGTGCAGGTGACAGCATAGGCAGGATAAATTACCATAATGTTCTAAATGCTGAGCTGTCAGCATGCTAATGCCATGATCAGATACCCTGGGAATCTCTGCACTATAGCTGTCAGAAACAGGTATCATAAATCACCTCTCTCTACTGTACTGCTCATTATCACAGCTATAGTATCCACGTTTTTCAGCATACTTCAGTACAAATTTGAAGGCAACACTTATTCTTATGAGTGGGTCTCTTTACTCTCGAAGACACTGTAGATAATCCTTCCCTAATAAATGGATATTTTATTTTGCAATAATGAACTACTGGATCTTAGAACATGATAGGCCTCTGCTTTTAATTCATAAGCCATCTGAATGAACAGACTGCAAAAACAGCACATTTTCCCAAGTTGTATGACAGTAGCAGTGAGCTAGGTAAATTAACATTATTCCATCTAAAGGAATCTCATTATTTGCCAGCTATTCCTGGATCTGGAAAGCAAAAGTAGCAGATACAAATAGGAACCACTTGCAATGGTTAGAAACCTTTATGACATAATCTTAATACTTTTAAGGAAAATTTTATCTTTTATATGGAAAAAGAACTAATATTTTGAGAACTTACTATAGGTAATCTCCTTTAATCCTCATAACAGCCTGGTGAGTTAAATAGTATTGTTGTAAATTTGTAGACAAGAAAGATGAGGAACTGAAAAGTTCATGCCCTTATCATTGGTAGAGTTAGCAAAGGAATTCTGCAAAAGTCTCTGAACATGTGAAACGTGAAAAATTTCTTTAATCATATAAACATGTATATTGTATTTTTCATTATAGATAAAATGCAATCACACTCCTAATTTCTATTTACCAAAAGTAGTAGCTGAAGGGAAACTAGCTTTTCATCTTCACAATGACATCTAATACAATTATGCAAAGGTAACAGTCAATTTGATGATGTATCTGTATTCTCAAAATACTTCTTAATAAAAAGCACCTGACATATTTTACAAATAAAATGGTGTTTCTACACATATATAAAAGTATTTTTAAAGTATTCTGATTGAGCATATTTTAAAAATGTGAGAAAAAAGATTATAATATATTCAGGGAGAAAAGCTAAATTTCCAAAGAAAATGAAAATGGCGAATGACATTTTCCAATAATATTTGTAATTTCTTCTCCTTCGCTTATTCCAAGAGAGTGATATTTCTTACTAACATCTTGTATTTTGATGGGTGGTTAGTGATGTAGGAGGAGAGTGTTCCAATAATTGTTTTATCGTTCTTTTTAAAAATATTTTTATTTAAAAATTTTTCTTTCTCTTTTTTTCTTTTCTGTTTTAGTGTTCTTATGCAAAGCACAACTTAGTTGTATGCTGAAACCTCAGTTTTACTTCAATAATGATATAGTGCTACCATGCTGTAACCAGAATACTTATTAATGTGAATTTAATTCATTCCCTGATTCACATATACGCCACAGACTAGGATTCCTCTTTTAAAAAGTAGAGCCCTGACACCAAATAGATTTGCAAAAACATCCAGTTTCTTTTCTTATATTGCACAAATTAGTTTCATTATTTTTGGAGAATTTTTATGGTTTTCTGGCTCCTTCTAATACTATCCATACGATTGTGAAAGACAACAACATGACTAACTTCTGGGGGCCTATCCTGTTCCAAGCATTCTGCACATTCTAACAGAGAAACTCTACAAGCCCAGAGGTGGAATTGGACCTAGGTCAGTCTAGGACAAAGCCAGTATGATAACTATGCATGGTGGGGTGTAAAGTTGATTCCTTAGACTGTCATGAAGAGAAAGTTCTCTATAAATCTCACACTAGTTTATTTCTGTGACATAATTTTGCAGAATTGCTAATTGGAATTGGTAGTGTTGGTGGCCACTGGTTAACAGCCCCATTTGACATGATTTAGAAATGAAGAGAAGAGTTCTGAAGCTGCAATGCCTAGCTGAATGGCTAGGCACAGAATGCCTAAGGTCACCTTCCCTCACCCACAGAAGTTGCTCTGGGCTTGACTACAGTGCCAGATTGAAGCCAGAGGTGGCTATATAGGAATGAGTTGGGGCATGCAGTGAGAAGGAAGAGGAAATTGTTTTCTAAGTTGAAAGTCCACGTAGCTTTCATTTATTATAATTTAGCTATCTGAAATACCACCTGAGTCAGGCAGAAATAGAAACAGATTCATTTTTGCAACAAATGTGTGGCAAATAAATTGCTATAAGTTGAGCCCTACTGATCTACATTGTAATTTCAGAAACTGATAAAATTATACTTTCATTTTTATTGATTTTCAGTAACACTGACAGCTAGACTTGTTGCTTTATGTCTCTCTACCCATTCTTCCTTATTTCCCCTTCAACGTGAGGTTAATGATTTAAAAAACCTTTAGGACACAGGGCAGGCTCTGAGATAGAGAATGGTGATGGGGGTTGGGGAGAGAGACAGGTTACAGTGCCTATCCTTGAGGAGTTCACCAACGAATGTAGAAACCTAATTTCTTCAACTGTATTATATACTCATTAAGGGCAGGGCCAGAACTAATTTATTTATGTTGGTTTCTTTATAAGCGCTCATTAATATTTTTTGAAAGAATAAAGAGGCAAATATATTCGTTGCCATTTATATTAGTATAGAGGGTAGAGTTTTCATTACTACAATTCATGCTCAAACTTCTTTTGGGGGGGTCTTGACTATTTTTTTATTAATAAATAATCATGGTATATATTTATGAGGTACATGTCATATTTTGATACATGCATATGATATGTAATGATTAAATCACGATATTTAGGATATCCATCACCTCAAATATTTGTCACTTCTCGTGTTGGGAATATTTCAAATCCTCTCTTTTAGCTATATTGAAATATATCACACATTGTTGGTAGTTACAGTCACCTTATTGTACTATCAAACACTAGAATGTATTCCTTTATATAACTCGGTTTGTACTCATTAACCCTTCTTTTCATCCTGTCCCCTCCCTTCCCAACCCCTGGTAACTATCATTCTACTTTAGACCTCCATGAGATCAATTTTTTAGCTCTCACATATATGAAAGAACATGAGATAACTATCTTTCTGTGCCTGCTTATTTGACTTAACATAATGACTTCCAGTTTCATCCAATGGAATGGATGGATGCTTCAATGACATGATTTCACTTTTTTTTTTATTCATAGCTGAATGGCATTCCATTGTGTATATACAACATTTTCCTTATTCATTCATTGATGGATACTTAGGTTGATTCCATATCTTGGCTATTGATAATAGTACTGCAATAAACATGAAGATACACGTCTCTTTGATATACTGATATTCTTTCCTTTAGATAAATTCCTAGTAATGAGATTGCTGAATCATACGGTAGTTCTATTTTTTGTTTATTGAGAAACCTCTATACTACTTTTCTATAATGATTGTACTAATTAACATTTCCACAGTGTATGAGAGTTCTCTTTTTACCTCTTCTTTTTCAGCATTTGTTATTTATTGTCTTTTTGATAATACCATTCTAGCTGCGAAGAGAAGACATTTCATTATGGTTTTGATTTGCATTTCACTGATGATTAGTAATACTTAAGATTTCTTTCATATAACTTTTGGCTATTTGTAAGTTTTCTTTGAGAAATGTCTGTTCAAATCCTTTGCCCATGTTTTAATGAAACTGTTTTTTTTTTCCTGTTGTTTGCATTCCTTGTATATTCTGGATATAAGTAACTTGTCAGATGAATAGTTTGCAGATATTTTCTCCAATTATTCAGGTTACCTCATCTTTGTCTTGTTCAAGTTATTAGAGAACAGGAATTCAACATTACCCAGATCAGTACTTTATCTGTGGGTTTGTCATATATAGCTTTTCTTATGCTGAGATATGTTCCTTCTATGACAAATTTATTGAAAATTTTTTATCAGGAAGCCATATTGAAATTTATCAAATGCTTTTTCTGCATTTATTGAGAGGATCATATGGTTTTTGCCCTTCATTCTGTTGATGTGATTTATCATGTTCACTGATTTACATATGATGAACCATCCTTGCATCCCTGGGATACATCCCACTTGATTATGGTGCATTATCTTTTTGATGTGCTATTTGGTTTGCAAGTATTTTGTTGAGGCTTTTTGCATCTACGTTTATCAGAAACATTGGCCTGCAATTTTTATTTTTTCCTGTGTTTTTGTCTGGTTTTTGGTATCAAGGTATTGCTGACCTCATAGCATGTCTTAGGAAGAATTCCATTTCAATTTTCTGAAATAGCTTGAAAAACATTGGTGTTAGATCTTCTTTATAAGTTTGGTAAAAGTCAGTACTAAAGCCATGCAGTCCTGGGCTCTTCTTTTTTGGGAGACTTTTTATTACTGATTCAGTCTTCTTACTCGTTATTGGTCTGTTCAGGTTTTCTACTTTTTCTTGGGTCAATTTTGGTAGGTTGTATATGCAGAGAAATTTATCCATTTTGTCTAGGCTTTCCAATTTTGTTAGTGTGTATTTGTTAATAGTCTCAAATGATCCTTAGTATTTCTGTGGTATCAGTTGTAATGTCTCCTCCTTTGTTTCTGAATTTATTTATTTGGGTTTTCTCTCTTTTGTCCTTGGTTAGTTTAGCTAGCAGCTTATCAATTTTATTTATATTTTCAGAAAATCTTAGTTTCTATTATGTTTACTTCTGCTCTGATCTTCATTATTTCTGTCCTTCTACTAATTTGGGGTTTGGTTTGTTCTTATTTTTCTAGTTCCTTGACATGAATCATTTGGTTGTTTATTTGAAATCTTTCTACTTGTTTGACATAGGAGTTTATTGCTATACAATTCCTTCTTAGACTGCTGCTGTTGTATCACATAGGTTTTGGTATGTTGTGTTTCCATTTTCATTTGTCTCAAGACTTTTTGGAAATTTCCTCCTTAATTTATCCATTGACTCAGTGGTTATTCAGGAGCATGATGTTTACGTTGCATGTATTTGTACAGTTTCCAAAGTTCTTCTTGTTATTAATTTCTAGTTTTATCCCATTGTGGTCAGATATGATATGTGGCATAATTTTAATTTTTAAAAATTTACTGAGATTTGTTTTGTGTATCTTAACATGTGGTCAACCCTGGGAGAATGTTCCACATGCTGATAAAAAGAATGTATACATACTTAATGTGTTGGGCTAAATGTTCTATAAATGTCTGTTAGGTCCATTTGGTCTACAGTGCAGATAAAGTCCAATGTTTCTTTGTGAATTTTTTGTCTAAATGATCTGTCGAATGCTGAAAGCGCAGTGTTAAACACCAATTACAATAATAGTTGGGGACTTTGTCATTCTCCTTAGCTCTAATAGCATTTACTGTATATATCTCAGTGCTCCAGTGTTGAGTGCATATACATTTATAACTATTATATCTTCTTGTTGCACTGAGCTCTTTATCATTTTATAATGACCTTCTTTGTCTCTTTTTGTTTTTTTTTCCCCTTTGTTTGATATAAATATAGCTTCTTATGACAGGTTTTGGTTACTGTTTGCGTGGAATATCTTTTTCCATCCCTTCACTTCTTTTCTGTTTTTTTTCTGTAAGAGTCTTGCTCTGTCACCCAGCCTGAAGTGCAGTATATGATCTCAGCTCACCGCAACCTCCACCTCCCAGGTTCAAGTGATTCTCGTGCCTCAGCCTCCTCAGTAGCTGGGATTACAGGTGTCTGCCACCACACCTGGCTAATCTTTGTATTTTTTCAGTAGAGATGCGGTTTCGCCATGTTGGCCAGGCTGGTTTTGAACTCCTGACCTCAGGTGATCTGCCTGCCTTGGCCTCCCAAAGTGTTGGGATCACAGGCATAAGCCACCACACCCAGCCCATTCCTTCACTTTCAAGCTATGTGTCTACAGGCGAAGTGAGTTTCTTGTAGGGAGCATAGAGTTGGGGCCTACTTTTTATGTCCATTCAGCCAATCTGTATCTTTTAATTGGAGGAATTTAAACAGTTTATATTCAAGGTTGAAATTGACAGGTGACTGTTTTCTGATTGTTTTGTATATCCTTTGTCCTGGTCTTCCTTACATTTATGATTTGGTGGGGTTTTTTGTAGTGACAATGTTTGACTCCTTTCTCTTTTTAATTTCTGTTTCTACTTTACCAGTGAGTATTATGCTTTCATGTTTATTCATAACAGTAGATATCGTCCCATATAAACATTCCTTTATATGTAACTGGACACTTGCTGTTTTTTGTAATTCTCTTTACGTCTTTGGCTTTTGACAGTTTGACCATAATGCGATTTGTTGAAGACCTTTTGGGTTGAATATATTAGAGGATCTTTGAGTTTCTTGTATCTGGAAGTCTATATCTTTTGCAAGACTATATCTTTTGCAAGATTAGTTTTTAGCTAGTATTTTGTTAAATAGGTTTTCTATGATTTTCCCATCTCTTCACCTTCTAAAAATTAACAGAATTAGGATATATGGTTACTTTATGGCATCTCATATGGTACACAGGCTTTCTTCATTAATTTTTATTCTTTCATCTTTTCTTTCTCTGCCTGTATAATTTCAAGCAACTTTTCTTCAAGTTTGGAAATTCTTTCTTCTGCTTGATCTAGTGTATTGCTGAAGCTCTTGACTGCATCTTTTAATTTCATTTACTAAATTCTTTGGTTTCAGGATGTTTGGTTCCTTTGTATGCCATCTGTCTCTTTGATAAATTTCTCATTGAGATTATGAATTGTTTTCCTGATTTCTTGTTATTGTTTATCTGTGTTCTCTTGTGTCTTAGTGAGTTTCTTTAATATCATTAATTTGAATTCTTTTTAAGGCATTTTATAGATTTCCTTTTCTTTGGGATCTGCTACTTTAGAATTATTGTGTTCCTTTGGAATTGCCATGTTTCCTTGCTCTCATGTCCTTATGTTGATATCTGTGTATATCTTGGGTAAGTTGCTTCTTCCAATTGTCTTCCAATTATATAGACTAGCTTCCACAGGGAAATATTTTCTATAATGCTGGTTAAGCAGAGTGCTTTGGCTTTTGATTCTGGGTGGGTGCAGTAGCCAATTCCTTTGGCTCTTCCTTACAGTGGTGCCTGTTAAGTTCCTCAGTGCTTCAGGCCACAGCTGTTAGCAGAGGCTGTGGTGAGAGCTTTGCTTAAGATGGGGACACCAGGTGCGTTGGTCCTTAGGTACCCATGTAGTAGCAGGCCATACTTGCCAGTCCTTGGGCCCCTAGGCAGTATACATGGGTGCCAACGTGGGCAGGTATTCACAGGCCAGTCCTCAGGCCTCCAGGTGGTATGTTTAGAAGCTGGCAGTGGCAGTGGGGTGGGCAGTTTTTCAGCTCCCTAGGCAATGTCTATGACATCAGCAGTGGCAGTAGCAGTGGTAGGCCAACCACCTACCTTAAACCCTTAAGCCCCCAAGTGACACACATGTGTGCCAGCATTGGCAGTGGCAGTATGGGTGGGCTGGTTCCTGGTAGCTCTGTGTGGGTGCTGGCATCTGGTATACAAGGAAGGCCACTCCTTGGATGGTACACACGGGAAGCAGTGATGGTGAGCAGGGGAGGTGTGTCCTCAGGTCCCTGGATGATGTGTGTGGGTACCAGCTGGTGGCATGTGCCTATATTCAGGTACCTTGGTGGTGCACATGGGTGCTAGCTCTGGTGGGTCAATCTCCAGGGCCTCTGAAGACACGTGCAGGAGTGCCAGCACCCTACCAGTAGAAGGGGCAGGATTACTGTTTATGGCAGCAGCACCAGGGAGGTAGTTCTCAGGCTCTGGGGAGTGCATGCTTTGGCTCCCTTTGTCCCAGAGCCATTCCCCTCCTCTTGGTGTGCTGCACTGCCTGTTTTATATGGTGCAGAGGACTGCATTGGCTAGAGTGTTGGGAACCTGGTTGCACCAATGGGTTCAGTCAGCATCACAGCACTGAAGCTCTCTGAGTGGACATGGGAGGATGCCAGTGGGGCTCCAGGTATGTGGAAATGCAAAGGCTGCTGGGCTCCAGGGCAGGATGTAATCTGGCAGTGGTTGGGCTCTCAAAATGACACTATGCTGCAGCTGCTTGGGGTGTGTGTGTGACAGAAACAGTACAAACTCCCTCTCTAGAACAATGCCACTGTGTGGACTACAAGTAGCTTCTTATACTAATCTCAGGGCCTCCAAAGGCGAACGGGCACTCCTATGGCTAGGACTGCAGGAGTCTGCAGTGGGAACGTGGACTGCTAGGGATCTCTTGCTTGCCTTTTACTTGCAACGTGGAGCTCCTCCTGGCTTTGAGCCAATCCTGGCCAGCCTTGCTGCTTCACTTCCCCTTGCTGTACCTCAGAGGTTCCCTGTCACTGCCATGTGTTTTTTCCTAAACGCTCTATTCAATGTGTATTTATATTTACTATTTTGGTCCCTTATTTGTGGAGGAGGCAAGTGTTGGTCACCTGTAGTCAGCCATCTTGGTCACACCCAAAGCACACTTTCAAACTTTCTTGAAATACACAAGCAAGATGTCAGCAAGATCATTGACTAGAGATATCTGATGATCATTGACCCCAAAAGAGAAAAAAACAAGGCAACAAATAAACAGATGAGATTTGAGTGGAGTGATGAAAGGAGGGTGCTAGAGTACAGCAGGGGAACGGAGACAGACCTATGGTGACGGGAAGTCCGGGGGGCAGCATTGAGCCACCAGTGACCTCTGCACTCCATCTTCCCTGTGTGTACTGGATCTGCCTAGAGTCAGGAGGGAGGGCCTATTGCAGGGAAAAAGTAAGCAGAAGAACCCCGCCAGCCCTTAATGCCACCAAAAACAGCTGCAGTCCTTACTACAGGAGAATGCAACAGTCCTCTCAAGCCCTAAGCCCAGTTTAAAGTATTACTTGAAATTCATGCAGCTGCATTGTGTTGAGTAAAGAATACAACCCTCCCGCCCTCTACTCACCCCACAAATCAAGCTGCTGTAGCACAGTGCTATCTTGAGATCAGAGGCACCTCTGGAGTGTGCCCTTCTCGGCTGGGGTGGGGGTGAGTAGCTATTGCACTTATCCAGCACTGCAGCTCCCATCTTTTCACCAAGCCCACACCAGTGGCTAAACACCACAAACCTAGCTGCATGGAGCCTGGGCCGAGGAGTAGCTGTGACTCTGGTCCTGCACAATCAGAAACCCACTTCCCATTGCCCTCACTTCCACCCAGAACTGGAAGTCTCACCTAGTGTGAACCCACTCTTCAGCCTGACAAACTGCTGCATGTTCTGCCCTGAGTGGGAGAAGCTCTCAAGCCTCTGAATAGCCAACATACTACTGGGCCAGCAGAACAGCTAATCAGCCAACTCAGAACCTGAGAAGCAGCCCTGCAGTACCCGACACTCTGCAGATAAGTTCCTATCTGTACAACGGTCCTGTGCCTGCAACAGATCCGGAGAAACAGCTCCCCAGTCCACTCTCGGAAGACACAACCCTGTCTGGCAGAGCAGCCTTGCACTTGTTTTCCAGGCCTGAATAGCAGCTCCACAGACTGCCCCTGGCACACATGTCCCCAGGCTGGTAGATCAGTTATGCACCCACGTCCCAAGCCTGAGAAATAGCCCCAACGGCCACCCCTGGCAAGCACACCCCCAGGCCAGTTGAACAACTGTGTGCACACACTCCTGGTCAGAGTAACAACCCATAACTCCAATGCCAGCTCCAAGTTGGCAGACCCACTGTGGCACACATACACTCCTGACATGAGAAATAGCCTTGTGAGTTCACCCTCAGCAAAGCTGGACCACCACCACCATAAAGTCTCTCATTTTTGGCCACTGAGACATTTGTGTACATTACTAGCATGGATTATAGCTGAAGAAACTACACAGCATTCACTGTTGCATTCACATAAAACCAAAGCCACCAAACCATACCAAACCTATTCATATGAATAAATCTCTATCAATGAAGAACTGATTCATACAAATAAATCATTGTCAAACCTACTTCATAAAATTGGAAGAGACAATTTTCAAACCAGATGTATAGAAATCAACCTAGGGACACACCAAACATGAAAAAGAAAACATAACATGTCTAAAGGAACACAATAATTCACCAGTAACAGACTCCAATCATAAGGAAACATATGAAATGCTAGAAAAACAATTCATAGCAATATTCTTAAGAAAATTCGGTGAGATACAAGAGAATACAGCTAGACAATTCAAGAAAATCAAGAAAACAATTCCCAATTTGAATGAGAAATTCAATTAAGAGACAGAGAGCCTAAAAAGAACTGACAGAAAGACTACAGCTAAACAAGTCAATGAATGAAATGAAAAATACAATTCAGAGCTTCAACAGACTAGAACAAGGAGAAGAAAGAATTTCTAAACTTGGAGATAAGCGAAGAGAGGGAATGACTTTTTATTATGACTTGAGTGCCAGCTTAGCCCCAGTAGACTAGAACAGCAGGTAAACTGCTAAGGTTTTTTACTCCAATTCCTGGCTCCCAGACAGCAACTCCAGATATGCCTAGGGAAACTCGCTGCCCTAAAAGGAAGGGCTTTGGGGAAGGTGCAATGCTGTGCTGGCTTCAAGTCTGACCAAGAGCAGTTCCAGTGGTGGTGACCAAGAGGTCCTTGCATCAGCATACTCCAAGTTCCAGGTGGCTCAGTAGAGAGAGAGAGAGACTCCATTTGTTTGGAAGAAAGTAAGCGAAAAGGACAAGAGCCTCTGCCTGATAACACAGAGAATTCTTTGGGATCTTATCCAAGACCTCCAAGGTGGTACCTCTCTTTACACATCTGCAAAAACCACAGCATTACTGGGCTTGTGGTCCAAGTCCCTTTGAATATCTAGAAAGCCTTACCAAGGAGAACATACCTCAACATAATAAAAGCCATATATGACAGACCCATAGCTAGTATCATAGGGAAATGGGAAAAACCAAGAGACTTTCCTCTAACATCTCAGACACGACAAGGATGTCCACTTTCACCACTGTTACTCAAAATAGTACTGAAGTCCCAACAAAGAAAAGTCCAGGAGCAGATGGCATCACTGCTTAATTCTACCAAATCTTTAAGGAAGAATTAATACCAAGTCTTCTCAAACTATTAAAAAAATGATGTGCAGGAAATTTTTCCTAACTCATTTTATAAGGCCAATATAACTATGACACCAAAATCAGGACAACAAAAAAATGAAAACTACAAGCCAATATCCCTCATGGACATAGATGCAAAACTCACAAATAGTAGCAAATTGAATCAAATAGCACATGGAAAAAGATAATACACCATAATGCAGTGGGATTTGTCACAGATATTCAAGGATAGTTCAACGTATGTAAATCAACAAATGTGATATGTCACATCAACAGAATGAAGGACAAAAAATTCAGCATCCCTTCATAATAAAAACTCTCAATAAATCTGGTATAAAAGGAAACTGCCTTAACATAATAAAGGCCATATATGTCAAACCCACAGCTAGCATCATAATAAGTGAAGAAAATCTCAAAGCTTTTCCTTTATAAACTGGAACAACAAGGGTTTCCACTCTCACTCTTATTCAACATAGCACTGAAGTCTACCCAGAACAATTAGACAAGAGAAGGAAATAAAGGGCATATTAATTGGAAAGGAGAAAGTAAAATTGTCCCTGTTTGTAGATAACATGATCCTATATACAGAAAAAACCTAAAGACTCTACCAAAAAATATTTAGAGCTCATCAATGAATTCAATAAAGTTGCAGGATACACAACCAACATACAAAAATCAGTAGCATTTCTATACACAGTCAACTAGCTGAAAAAGAAATCAAGAAGACAATTCATTTTTTGTAGCTACTATTTACCCCACCTGCAGTTTGGTTGAGTTCCTTGATTACAATTATGCTGTACAGATGCTTTACGGGGAAGTAGGAAGAAAGAAAGAAAATCAGCTTTTATTAACTATCTACTCTATGCCAGACATGATTTTGAAGTAGGGATTTTTATCCCCAAGTTTTAAAGGGGAAACCAAGACTCAGGCAAGTTACATAACTTTGCTCGTGGGTATAGAGCTAATACTTGCCTGGATTTTTCCTACTTTGTTTCTTGCACTATCTCTAAATTTTTTTCCACAGCTTTGTTTTATTCCTTGCAAATTACATTATCTTCAGTAAATGTTTACAGGATAAAAATGGCAGGTTGTGTCCCAACAACAAAAGGCAGATACTTAAAAGGAAAATAAGATTATACCATGGAAACAAAGGATATTATGCAGCAAGCAGGTCATTATCATTACAGACAGACAATACTATTTTGGCTACATGAACCCTTTAAGAGAAGTTAAGTCAAAATCTTCTCTTGTACTGCTGTTCCTTTCCCAGATCTGTCAATCAGTGTTTCCTTTTTCATGAGTCTGGTGACAGTCGATAAGCCTCTTTTTAAAGAGATAACAAAGTAGAGATGATTTAAAGTATGTGAGAGGATGTGCATTGGTTAAATGTAAATACTACACCATTCTATATAAGGGACCAAGGCATTCATGGGTTTTGGTATCTGTGGGGTGCCTTGGAACCAATCCTTCACAGATACCGAGGGATGACTGTCATTTCAAAACAATATGCACAAATTACAAAGGATAAAACTTCAATAAATAAAACCTCAGTGCAACTTTTTTTCTAGAAATAACTTCTAAGACATATTTGATTTTAATAAAACATTATTTCTAAAACTAATAGGATAAGTTAACAGAATAAACAACTGTAGCTTAAAAACAAATAGCTGCTTCATTTGGGCAGTTATCTTTATAATAGATAATTTGAAATTCACAAACATGGCAAATTTCTCTTCATTTAGACTGGCAATTAATATTTTCAGTTTTACCTAATTAACAAACATTCTATTAAGTTTTTCCAAAATAAACAAAATTCTATCAGTCATTTTTCTGATACTATTTTATTTGAGTGAAATACCATATAGAAAAAGGAGACACAAAAAATTTTAACATCTGGAGGTGGTGGCTCATGCATGTAATTCCAGCATTTTAGGAAGCGGAGCTGGGTGGATCACTTGAGACCAGGAGTTTGAGACTAGCCTGGCCATCATAGGGAGTCTCCGTCTTTACAAAATATAAAAAAATCAGCATGGCATGGTAGTGCATGCCTGTGGTCCCAGCTACTTGGGAGGGTAAGGTAGGAGGATTGCTTGAATCCAGGAGTTTAAGGCTGCAGTAAGTTGTGCTTGTACCATTGCACTCCAGTCTGGGTGACAGAGTGAGACCTTGTCTCTAAATATATACATACATATATACATATATACACACATAGATTATTTCAGTTTAATTTTTAAAAATTATTTTTAAAGAATGCTATGCGTTTTTTCTAGTATAATTTGACATATGTAATTCTAAAAGTCCCCTTATTAGTTGCACTGCTTCATACATAGGAAACTGAAAACAATACTGAAAATTGAGACCCTCCCTCTACCCCAAGAAAAAACCCAAAGAACAGCTGTTGTTTATAGCACTATCTGGTGAAAAATCTCTTTCCAAAAGCAAAAAATAAAATTATTTGTTATGACATTTCTATTTGTTAAGCACATAATGGGAAGATGAGTAAATTATAATATCTATCATTAATAAGCCTTTTTTGAATATCAATCGACTCTAACCATAATTGATAACCTAAGCCAATAGTACATTCTGCAACAATTCCAAGTTCAAAAGGTTAATTATGGCCTGGCCACAGGCTCATCCAGAAACTTGAAACTGATTGCTATATGCCTTCCTAATGAAGATGTACTGCATGTATTATAAGAGCACAGTGGTAAATGATTGGGACCTCCAACATCAATGCAGCAAGCAAGCATTAACCTTCACCATATCAATTTAACTGTCATTCTCACAGTTTATATCCTACAAGGTCTTTTTACTCTATGAGAAAGCAAGCATCTGATAACCATATTTCCCTTGTAAGGCAAGATTTCCCTTTTCATTCTAATAAACATAGGCATCAATAATAGTTAAGTCCATTCAAACTATGTGATGAATTAACAATGCCCAAGAAAGTTAAGAAGAGACTGCAGTCATGATGGGTGTTCTCATTTATCACCAAAATCTTTAATTTGCATGTAGATTTACTGCCCTAGCATAGAGGGCATAAGAAAAGTATCAGCATCTTTTCTTTCTTAGAGGCACTTACACGGCCTGCTTTCTTACAGGCCAACAACAAAAAAAAAAATTGCAGGCTGAGCTATAAGCACCCACTCAGAAACAAGACCAATTTAGCAAACTTATGTTGCTTGCACTGAACACTCACTGCCAGTCTGAGGAAGAACAGGAACTAGGGAGGCTCCAGAACAGAGTCGTAGGGAGTAAGATATCTTCAGTATAGTATAGTTCTGAAGATATCATGTAACACTAACTAGCAACAGAATAATTTCTTTGATAGTAGGCAACAGAGAAGCCGAGCAGTGAAATAAAATGAATACTAAAATGTGAGGCTGATAATATAATGACTATGTTCTTTACTATCTGTGTGGCCTTTTAACAGAACACGTATCCCTCGTTTTTCTCCTGTACATCGAGAGTAATAATTCCTGTTTTGTCCATCTTATAAAGTAAAAGTTTTCAACCATGGCTACACACTATAAAGATGTTGAACTTAAAAAAAAAAAAAATATATATATATATATATTTACATATATACACACACATACATACCAGGGTCCTAAACCCCAAGATATTTTGATCTAATTGGTTTAGCATGGGGCCCAAGTATGGGTATTCTTTGGTGGCTATTCGAAAAATCTTCTAATTTTACTTTTTAAACTTTTAATTATGTAAATGCTCAAACATATACAAACATAATGGAAATATATTACCAAGTGTCAATGATGAGCAATATTTTGCAAATCTTATATCATCTATTTCCCCACCCCTAAGATTAAAAAAGTTCCCATTGGGACATTTTATAGCAAATCCACACTGTTATTTTTACAAAATTTCCTCATGTGATTATATTGAAAAACCAGTATTGAGAACCATGTGAAGATTTTGAAAAGATTTTTCCAAGTTACAAAGTAACAATAAAAACAAATCAATGCCCAAATGGATTATCAGGCTCAAGAGTTTTTACTGAAACTGACTGACCAAGTCAACAGAATAAAATATTTAGTTTAATAAATACTACTTCAATCATTTTCCTCCTCTGAACTGACTAGTTTCTTCATAAAACAGACCCTCTAACTGATAGGCTATATGGTGCAAAAAAGTTACATCTAGAAAAATCTCATTCTTCTCTAATGCCCAGTATTATCATCCTATTCCCCTATCTTACACTTCTTCAAACGTGTTGCTCTGTCAACCAGGAATAATTTACCCCCTTTCTCTCCTCCCCTATCTACATAGCCAACTCCCACTTCATCTTCAAGGCCAAGACTAGATCCCAATGTCATGAAGTCTTCTGATTCCTCTCTCCTGTCTGTCCCACCTTCCCCAAGCCTCAGGAAAGGTTGGGCTGCTACAACCTTGTGTTTACCTCAGTCACAGTACTGTTTTTTTGTCAGTCTTACTAATGAGTACAGAATTCTTAAAGGTAGTGGTTATTTCACAATGGATCTATTCCACCATAGTCACCCAATTTATGAATATTTCCACTTCGAAATTGTACGTCAGCCGCTTTCTTTAGGAAACAAATTAGGTGTGCTCAACAATTTGCTTACCCAGTTTACTAATGTGTAGAACAATTTACCCCTTGCAGTGCACCTCAATTGATGGCCTAAAGCAACAATCAGGGGTGATTGCTTAACTGATAAAAAACAAAGAAATATAAGAATTTATAATAAATCCTAATTATATTTTTTCCAACAATACCCCCACAACCTCAGAATGGTCTGCTGCAGAGAACCTTGGTTTCTGTAACAGACTAATGTCTAAAATACCTGATTCTAAAATACAGGTTTTTGCAAGTCAAAGATATAAGATAGAAGGATTTTTTTTTTCTTTTTGAGACACGGTCTCACTCTGTTGCCCAGGCTGGAGTGCAGTGTGTGATCACAGTTCACTGTAACCTCAAACTCCCTGGCTCAAGTGTTTTTCCTGTTTCAGCCTCTTAAGTAGGTAGTACTATAGGGGGTGTGCCAGCACACCCAGCTAATCTTTTTCTTTTCTTTTTATTTATTTATTTATTTGTTTAAAGTTGGGGTTTCACTATACTGGTCAGGCTGGTCTCGAACTTCCAACCTCAGGTGATCTGCCCGCCTTGGCCTCTCAAAGTGCTGGGATTACAGGCGTGAGCCACTGCACCTGGCCAGCTAATCTTTTAAGCTGTTTTTTTTGTTTGTTTGTTTGTTTTTTTTTTTTGGTAGAGACTGGTTTTCACTATGTTCCCTGGGTTGATCTTGAACTCCTGGGCTTATGTGATCCTCCTGCCACACATGGCCTCCCAAAGTGTTGGGGATTACAAGCATGAGCCACCATGCCAGTCCCAAGAGAATTTTTTAAATAAAGAAAATCTTTTTTTCCTCTCTAAAAGTTTTAGTTTAAAGGGACTCACAACATGCTAAGAAGCAAAGTTTATTAATGTATAATATACAACAAAGGCCATCATTTGTATAAGTACGCTCCCTATGATTATTTCCCAATGACTTTTCCTTGGTTTAGGGGACCAATGGAAAAATGAAATGACCGTATTCAATGATAATAATATTTGTAATAGCAACATCATCAACAGAAACATCTGGTTTTAACTAACTCTTAACAAGCATCTTCTATATACGAGTTACTGTGTTAAACATGTTATCTCTACCCTCATGTTAGCCCTATAAGGTAAGTATTATTATGCCACTTTTATGGCAAAACTGAAGCTTAGAGAGGTTAAGAAATTTGCCTAAAGAAAAAGAGCCAGCTAGTAGCATCACTGAGACTAAGTCTGTCTAATTCCTCAGTTCAAGCTCTGGACCACTATCATTACTCAAAAGCAAAGAAAATGCTAACAGGTCGTTTCTGTTCTGTGAAAAATAGTTCAGAGGTATAACTGTTACTCACCCATTTATGTAATGTGGCAATGAAGCAGAAAAAAAAAGGCAACATTGTGGATAGTCTTTATTTCACCCTCAACATGAAAACTATCTTGACTATTATGTCTATGTTTTCTTCCTGAGTGAGTGAATTCCAGGGTGCTGAAAAATCAAGCTCATAACTGACATACGTAAGATAATTAAAGAGTACAGGCCAGGTGCAGTGGCTCATGCCTATAATCCCAGCACTTTGGGAGGCTGAGGCAGGCAGATCACCTGAGGTTGGGAGTTCGAGACCAGCCTGACCAACATGGAGAAATTCTGTCTCTACTAAAAATACAAAATTAGCCGGGCATGGTGGTGCATGCCAGCTATGCGGGAGGGTGAGGCAGGAGAATCACTTGAACCCAGGAGGCAGATCTTGTGGTGAGCTGAGAATGAGCCATTATACTCCAGCCTGGGCAACGAGAGTGAAACTAAGACTCAAAAAAAAAAAAAAAAAAAAAGTACACACACCCAGGCAAGATGGCTGAATAGGAACAGGTCCCAGCAAGACCAACGCAAACGGCGAGTGATTTCTGCATTTCCAGCTGAGGTATCTGGCTCATCTCATTGGGATTGGTTAGACAGTGGGTGCGACCCAAGGAGAGTGAGCCAAAGCAGGGTGGGGCGTTGCTTCACCAGGGAAGCGCAAGAGGTCAGTGACCTCTCTCCCCTAGCCAAGGGAAGCCCTGAGGACTGTGCTGTGAGGAACAGTGCATTCCAGCCCAGATACTACACTTTTCCCACTGTCTTCTCAATCTGCAGGCCAGGAGATTCCCTCAGGTGCCTAAACCACCAGGGCCCTGAGTTTTGAGCACAAAATTGGGATGCTGTTTGGGCAGACATCTAGCTAGCTGTAGGAGTTTTGTTTCATACCCCAGTGGCGCCCAGAACACCAGCAAGACAGAACCATTCACTCCCTTGGAAAGGGGGCTGAAGTCCGGGAGCAAAGTGGTCTAGCTTAGCAGATCCCACTCCTATGGAGCCCAGAAAGCTAAGATCCACCGGCTTGAAATTCTCACTGCCAGCACAGCAGTATGAAGTCGACCCAGGAAGCTCGAGCTTGGTGAGGGGAGGGATGTCTGCCATTACTGAGGCTTGAGTAGGTAGTTTTCCCCTCACAGTGTAAACAAAGCCAGGAAGTTCAAACTGTGTGGAGCCTACTGCAGTGCTACAAAGCCAAGGTAGCCAGACTGCCTCTCTACAGTCCTCCTTTCTGGACAGGGCATCTCTGAAAGAAAGGCAGCAGCCCCAGTCAGGGGCTTATAGACAAAACTCCAATCTCCCTGGGACAGAGCATATGGGGGAAGGGGCGGTTGTGGGTGCAGCTTCAGCAGACTTAAACGCTCCTGCCTGCCAGCTCGGAAGAGGGCAGTCAATCTCCCAGCACTTCACTTGAGCTCTGCTACAGGACAGACTGCCTCCTCAAGTGGGTCCTGATCCCTGTGCCTCCTGACCGGGAGATAACCACCAAGCAGAGGTCAACAGACACCTTATACAGAAGAGCTCTGGCTGGCATCTGGCAGGTAACTCTCTGGGACAAAGCTTCCAGAGGAAGAAGCAGGCAGCAATCTTCGCTGTTCTGCAGCTTTTGCTGGTGATACCCAGGCAAACAGGTTTACACCCCCAGCAAACTCCAGCTGGCCTGCAGCAGAGGGGTCTGACTGTTAGAAGGAAAACTAACAAACAGAAAGCAATAGCATCAACATCAAAAAAAGGGATGACCAAGCAAAAACTCCATCTGAAGTTTACCAACAGCAAAAATGAAAGGTAGATAAATCCACAAAGATGAGGAAAAAACAGCACAAAAAGGCTGAAAATGCTAAAAACCCGAATGCCTCCTCTCCTCTAAAGGATCACAACTCCTCAACAGCAAGGGAACAAAACTGGATGGAGAATGAGTTTGATGAACTGACAGAAGTAGGCTTCAGAAGATGGGTAATAACAAATTCCTCCAAGCTAAAGGAACATGTTCTAACCCAATGCAAAGAAGCTAAGAACCTTGTAAAAGGTTAGAATTACTAAGTGGAATAACCAGTGTAGACAAGAAAATAAATGACCTGATGGAGCTGAAAAACACATCACAAGAACTTTGTGAAGCATACACAAGTATCAACAGCCAAATCGATCAAGCAGAAGAAAGGATATCAGAGATTGAAGACTGACTTAATGAAATAAAGTGTGAAGATGAGATTAGAGAAAAAAGAAAAGAAACAAAATCACCAAGAAATATGGAACTATGTGAAAAGACCAAACCTATGATTGATTGGTGTACCTCAAAGTGATGGGGAGAATGGAACTAAGTTGGAAAACACACTTCAGGATATTATCCAGAAGAACTTCCCCAATCTAGCAAGAAAGACCAACATTCAAATTCAGGAAATACAGAGAACACAACTAACATTCCTTGACAAGAGCAACCCCAAGACACATAATCATCAGATTCACCAAGGTTGAAATGAAAAAAAAAATGTTAAGGGCAGCCAGAGAGAAAGTTCAGGTTACACATAAAGGGACTAACAGCAGCTCTCTCTGCAGAAATCCTACAAGCCAGAAGAGAGTGGGGTCAATATTCAACATTCTTAAAGAAAATAATTTTCAACCCAGAATTTCATATCCAGCCAAACTAAGCTTCATAAGTGAAGGAGAAATAAAATCCTTTCCAGACAGGCAAATGCTGAGGGATTCTGTCACCACCAGGCCTGCCTTACAAGAGCTCCTGAAGGAAACATTAAATATGGAAAGGAAAAACCGGTACCAGCCACTGAAAAAACAACCCAAAACGTAAAGACCATTGACATTATGTAGAAACTGCATCAACTAATGGGCAAAATAATCAGCTAGCAACATAATGACAGGATCAATTCACACATAACAATATTAACCTTAAATGTAAACAAGTTAAATGACCAATTAAAAGGCACAGACTGGCAAATTGAATAAAGAGTCAAGATCCATTGGTGTGCTGTATTCAGGAGAACCATCTCACATGCAAAGACACACATAGGTTCAAAATAAAAGGGATGGAGGAAGATTTAACAAGCATATGGAAAGCAAAAAAAAAAAAGCAGAGGTGGCAATCCTAGCCACTGATAAAACAGACTTTAAACTACCAAAGATCAAAAAAGACAAAGAAGGGCATTACATAATGGTAAAAGAATCAATGCAACAAGAAGAGCTAACTATCCTAAACACATGTACCCAGTACAGGAGCACCCAGATTCATAAAGCAAGTTCTTAGAGACTTATAAAGAGACTAAGACTCCCACAAAATAATAGTGGGATACTTTAACATTCCGCTGTCTATATTAGATAGATCAATGAGACAGAAAATTAAGAAGAATATTCAGGACTTGAATTCAGCTCTGGACCAAGTAGACTCAATAGACATCTACAGAACTCCTCACCCCAAATCAACAGAATATACATTCTTCTCAGCACCACATAGCACTTATTCTAAAATTGACCACATAATTGGAAGTAAAACACTCCTCAGCAAATGCAAAATAAGGGAAAATCATAACAGTCTCTCAGATCACAGTGTAATCAAATTAGAACTCAGAATTAAGAAACTCAGTCAAAATCACACAACTACATGAAAACTGAACAATCTGCTCCTGAATGACTACTGGGTAAATAACAAAATTAAGGCAGAAATAAATAAGTTCTTTGAAACCAATGAGAACAAAGACATAATGTACCAGAATCTCTGACACATAGCTAAAACAGTGTTTAGAGAAAAATTTATAGCACTAAATGCCCACAAAAAAAGCTGGAAAGATCTAAAATTGACACCCTAACATCACAATTAAAAGAACAGAGAAGTAAGAGCAAAACAATTCAAAAGCTAGCAGGAGACAAGAAGTAACTAAAATAAAAGCAGAACTGAAGGAGACAGAGACACAAAAAACCCTTCATAAAAATCAATGAATCCAGAAGCTGGTTTTTGAAAAGATTAACAAAATAGACCACTAGCCAGAGAAGTAAAAAAGAAAGGAGAGAAGAATCAAATAGACACACATACACACACACACACAAATCATAAAAGGGATAAAACCACTGATCCCACAGAAATACAATCTACCATCAGAGAATACTATGAAAACCTGTATGCAAATAAACTAGAAACTCTCAAAGAAATGGAGAAATTCCTGGACACATACTTCCTCTCCAGACTAAACCAGGAAGAAGTCAAATCCCTGAATAGACCAATAACAAGTTCTGAAATTGGGGCAGTAATTAATAGCCTACCAACCAAAAAAAGCTCAGGACCAGAGAGATTCACAGCTGAATTCTACCAGAGGTATAAAGAGGAGCTGGTACCATTCCTTCTGAACTACTCCAAACAACAGAAAAAGAGAGACTCCTTGCTAACTCATTTTATGAGGCCAGCATCATCCTGATACCAAAACCTGGCATAGACACAAAAAAAGAAAATTTCAGGCCAATATCTCTGATGAACACCGATGTGAAAATCCGCAATAAAATACTGGCAAACTGAATCCAGCAGCACATTAAAAAGCTTATCCACCACGATCAAGTCAGCTTCATCCCTGGAATGCAAGGCTGGTTCAACATCTGTAAATCAATAAACATAATCCATCACATAAACAAAACCTGTGAAAAAAACCACATGATTATCTCAATAGATGCAGAAAAAGCCTTCAATAAAATTCAACATCCTTTCGTGCTAAAAACTCTCAAGAAAGTAGGTATTGATGGAATACATCTCAAAATAATAAGAGCTATTTATGAGAAACTCACAGCCAATATCATACTGAATGGGCATACAGCTGGAAGCATTCCCTTTGAAAACTGGCACAAGACAAGGATGCCCTCTTTCACCACTCCTATTCAACACAGCATTGGAAGTTCTAGCCAGGGCAATCAGGCAAGAGAAAGAAATAAGGGGTACTGAAATAGGAAGAGAGGAAGTCAAATTATCTCTGTTCACAGATGACATGATTGTGTATTTAGAAAATCCCATTGTCTCAGCCCCAAAACTCCTTAAGCTGATAAGCAACTTCAGCAAAGTCTCAGGATACAAAATCAATGTGTGAAAATCACAAGCATTCCTATACACCAATAATAGATAAACAGAGAGCCAAATCATGAGCAAACTGCCATTCATAATTGCTGCAAAGAGAATAAAATACCTAGAAATACAACTTATAAGGGATGTGAAGGACCTCTTCAAGGACAACTACAAACCACTGTCCAAGGAATTAAGAAAGGACACAAATGGGAAAACATTCCACGCTAATGGATAGGAATAATCAATATTGTGAATATGGCCATACTGCCCAAAGTAATTTATAGGTTCAATGCTATTTCCATCAAACTACCATTGATTTTCTTCACAGAATTAGGAAAAACTACTTTAAATTTCATATGGAACCAAGAGCCCATATAGCCAAGACAATCCTATGCAAAAAGAACAAAGCTGGAGGCATCACTCTATCTGACTTCAAACTATACTACAAGGCTGTAGTAACCAAAACAGCATGGTACTGGTACCAAAACAGATATGCTGACCAATGGGACAGAACAGAAGCCTCAGAAATAACGTCACACATTTACAACCATCTGATTTTTGACAAACCTGACAAAAACAAGCAATGGGAAAAGTATTCCCTATTTAATAAATGGTGTTGGGAAAACTGGCTAGCCATATGCAGAAAGCCGAAGCTGCATCCCTTCCTCACACTTTATACAAAAATTAACTGAAGATGGATTAAAGATTTAAACATAAGACCTAACACCATAAAAACCCTAGAAGAAAACCTAGGCAATACCATTCATGACATAAGCATGGGCAAAGACTTCATGACTAAAACACCAAAAGCAATGGCAACAGAAGCCAAAATTGACAAATAGGATCTAATTAAAGAGCTTCTGCACAGCAAAAGAAACCATCATCAGAGTGAACAAGCAACCTACAGAATGGGAGAAAATTTTTGCAATCTACCCATCTGACAAAGGGCTAATATCAAGAATATACAAGGAACTTAAGCAAATTTACAAGAAAAAAAAACCATCCCATCAAAAAGTGTATGAACAGACACTTTTCAAAAGAAGAGATTTATGTGGCCAACAAACATATGAAAAAAAGCTCATCATCATTGGTCATTAGAGAAACACAAATCAAAACCAAAATGAGATACCATCTCATGCCAGTTAGAATGGCGATCATTAAAAAGTCAGGAAACAACAGATACTGGAGAGGATGTGGAGAAACAGAAATTTTTACATTGTTGATGGGAGTTTAAATTAGTTCAACTATAGTGGAAAACAGTGTGGCAATTCCTAGAGGATCTAGAACCAGAAATACCATTTGACCCAGCAATCTCATTACTGGGTATATACCCAAAGGAGTATAAATCATTTTACTATAAAGACACATGCACACATATGTTTATTGCAGCACTACTGACAACAGCAAAGACTTGGAACCAACCCAAATGCCCATCAATGATAGACTAGATAAAGAAAATGTGGCACATATACACCATGGAATGCTACACAGCCATAAAAATCAATGTGGTCTTGTCCTTTGCAGTGACATGGATGAAACTGGAAACCATCATTCTCAGCAAACTAACATAGGAATAGAAAACCAAACACTGCATGTTATTACTCTTAAGTGGTAGTTGAACAATGAGAACTTCTGGGCACAGGGAAGGGAACATTACACACCGGGGCCAGTTGAGGGGTGGGGGAAAAAGAGAGGGGTAGCATTAGGGGAAATACCTAATGTAGATGACAGGTTGATGGGTGCAGCAAACCACCACAGCACATGTATATCTATGTAACAAACCTGCACATTCTGCATATGTATCCTATGACTTAAAGTATAATAATAATAATAATAATGAAGAGTACTTAAGGTTTTGCCACTTAGTAGCAAAATATTCTGCATATGTATCCCATGACTTAAAGTATAATAATAATAATTATAATTATAAAAAAGAGTACTTAAGGTTTTACCACTATGGGACTAAAGATAAACTTAACTTCTCAGACACCCATTTTATTTTCTCTAAAATGAGGACAATACTTTATAGACTTTTTACTCATTAATTAATTAACTCATTCATTCATTCATCTATCTGTATACATTTATTAAAGGCATGATTAATTAGAGAGATGATATAGATAAAGACCCAAAGCTGTGCTCCAAGGAGCTTATAGTCTAACAGACCTTTCTGAAGATTAGATTAGATGTTAATATCTAGAATTTGATATGTAAGATGCACTCAATGACCACTATTTCCTTTCAAACTTCTCCTGTTTTCTCTGTGAGATTATTAGGTAAAAAATTACAGGAATATGGTATTCTAAATTTTTATAAATCTAACAGATACCTTGACTAAAGGAAGGGAAAGCTAAAGAGAGACAGACACTAAAAACGAAGGTAATGTGACTCACGTTTCTTCCCTCCACTGCTTACTCATAGTCTGGAACAATTTCAGCATTAGATTTAGAAAATCATCGAGGGAAGATTTTTTAGAACCTCCTTAAAGAAGAAATAAAATCTTTTTATAAAACATAAGTATACAAAATACAAAGTCAAGAATCACAAACTTTAGTTATATGGTCATGATCAACACTGAATAACTTCAACCAAAACCACTGTAATCCTTTTTGCACTAATGATGATTTTCTTAAAGTTCTACCATATACTTATAAATTTCTCTAAGATCTTAGAAACATCCCTCCTATCCCTCTTTCACAGAATTTTTCTTGTTGTTAATAAACTAGGCTTTAAAGTACATACCAGATCTTCAGAAAAGTTAATAAGAACTAGCTGCTTCTTTACATACAGATATAAAAAATTCAGGCCCTATCCTGGTTACATTATTATTTTCCTAAATTTATTATTTCTCCGTAAGTTGCAACATTTCCCCCAGATACTCAAAGTCAAATTAATTTGTAATTTCTTATCCTAATCTTTTTCTCTTACCCTTTGGTAGGCAGTATCTCTCTAGATCTACTGTGTATTACATGTTTTAAAAATCACTCTTTGCCAACAACAATCAAATTTGCACATTTTATTCCATCTATGAGGATGTGCTACCTAAATATTTATTGCCTATGCAGCAAATGAATTCAACATTCTTCTAAAGCATTTCTCCTCGATTTCCCTCTCATTTCACTTCTATTTCCAATAACGCATTCAATTCAATGACTTCATTAGTGACTTTTGTTTCAATTTCTTTTTGGAAGAAGATAGACAAAAATAAGTTAATAAATATTATATGGCAACACAGCCTCTTTCCTTACAGGATTACTTGGTCATTAACACTTTATAATCATAAAGTATATAATACTTTGATGATGGACACAATTTTTTATATGTGTTTTCCATTACAGTTGACCTTTTCTTTTTTTTTTTTTCTTTTTTTGTTTAATGTCCTTCTCATACGCAAGATACATTCATACAGTTGACCTTTTAATAATGCAGGTTTGAACTGTGCAGGTCCACTTATATGCAGATACTTTTCAATAAAAGTTACACCAAGTGTGCCTGCCACTCCTTCCTCCCCTTGCACCTTCTCCACTCACTCCTGCCTCTGTCACCTCTGAGACACTAAGACCAACCCCTCCCCCTCCTCCAGCACACTTGACATAAAGATGATGAGAATAAAGATCTTTGTGATAACCAACCCACTTCCACTTAATAAAGAGTAAATATATTTTCTCTTCAAGATTTTTTTCTCTAGCTTCCTTTAGTATAAGGGCATAGTACACAATACATATAACACTAAAATGTGTGTTAACTGTTCATTTTATTGGTAAGGCTTGGCTTTCAGTCAACAGTAGATTATTAGCAGGTAAGTATTTGGGGAGTCTAAAGTTATGCTCAGATTTTTGACTATGTGGGTGTGTGTCGGGAGGTGTCAGTTCCCCTAACTTCCGTGTTATTCCAGGGTAAACTATATTTCATCTGATCTTTGTAGAATCCATTGAAATAGAAAGGGCAGTTAATATGTTCATGTTGTACCGAAGAAAACTAAGGCCCAGAAAGCTTACGACCTGCCAAAGCTCACTGGACTACTATAACCCTTCTGAATTTCCATTCGTTTGTTTATCAGCATCAATAATGAAGTTCCTTTGGTAGGGCATAAATCTAATACAAGATTGAAAGAACTGTCCTTTCTTTTTATTTGATTCTTTACAGTAGCCAGTAATGTCTTACATAAGTTCAACTCCAAGATGATAAAACAGAAACAATTGACAACAGTCATATAAAGTCTATAGCCTATTTCTGTTCCTGTTGTGATCTTCTCTTCTCCACAAACCTGTCTAAACATGATTAAAATTTGTCACAACAAGTACATCAAGGGGTAAAGACAAAAATACAGAGTAAAATAATATAAGACAGCATTACGAACTATTCAGTGAGAATGGATTTAGAATAAAATCTTAAAACAGTTAGGGAAAAGTAAAATTAAACCATCATAAGTGTCTTGGTCTGTTTTCTGTTACTATAACAGAATATCACACACTAGATAATTTATAAAGAAAAGATATTTAATTGGCTCACAGTTCTGGAGGCTGAGAAGTCCGAGAATATGGTACTAGCTTCTGGCAAGGGCCTTTGTGCTATATCATAACATGATGGAATGGCAAGCAAACACCAAGAGAGAGGCACCAGGGATTGAACTTACTTTATTCAACCCAATCACCTCTTATTAGGTCCCACCTCCTAACACTACTGCACTGAGATGAAGTTTCAAACACACAAACTTTTGGGGAACATTAGTCAAACCATAGCCAACAGGGAAAAGAAAAAATGTAGGGACAGAATACTGAAAATTTGCCAATATAAGTAAATTATGACTGGCAATTAGATAGAGACTACACTAAATAAATGCATTCCTCTTGGGAAAATTGCAGATACTACCATATAGCCAGATAGCAAACTCTTCCATAATTCCTTTACATGAAGAGAACATACTTCTCAAAGATCAGAAGAATCAATGTTTAAAGACACGGTTAGGTGAGAATAGTAAAAAGTTAAGAGCATTTTTACTCTCAGATGCATAGAGAGCTTCTATTGTTATTTAAAGGATTTGTTTCTAAGGAACTGGAAAATATTCGGAGGATCCTCAAAGGGCAAACCCACCTTAAATGCATAGATAATTATATAAAAATGATTACAATGATGATCATAATGAGAAAAATTAAAGGTTCAATTTATAGAAGCATTTTCAAAATGCCAGGCACTGGGCGTTTTACTGACATAATCATCAATCTTCATAAAACTTTGCAACACAAATACTATTGGCCTTATTTTTACTAGAGAAAATGTACTTTTAGAGTTGAGCTCATCTACTGACTTGCCTAAGGCATTAAATCTCCCATCACGCAATACTCACAATTACAACACACACTAGTTGGCTGCCACCATTAGACACTGACCCAATCTGATGACTATTACCTTCCATTAAATAAAAAAGCACAAGGCCTCACAAAAGAGTTAGTTGGTTCTTTCGTTCTTAATCTGTTTCAGAACCTAAGTCTCCTTTTTAGGTAGGCATGCTTCCAAGGAGCTAACAAATATCATGATATATTGCATGCTGGTAAACTGTACTTTCAAGGCAACAGACTTCACTTTAACACAGTCTTTCCTACCTAATGATTATTTAAAACTATGTACTCTTTAAAGTAAAATAACATTAGCTACCATTTATGGGGTAACTTACTAGGAGCCAGGCACTGTGTTCAGTATTTTATATTCATTATCTCAATTAATGGGAATCCAGGTCTATCTAATTACAAAGCCAGGGATCTTTCCAACTCATCGTCTTGGCTCATATCCAGCTTTGATTTTGTCTGCATTACTCTATTGCCCAAAGCATTAAATTAGACGGATGCAGATAGGGGATTACTGCTATAAGTGAAAAAGTGTCTGATACATGCATTTTTAATATGATTACTTTGCCAGACTTCATAATACTAAACTGAAAATAACCAATAAATTTCTGTAGTCATTAAAAAAATACAGAACTGTTTAGAGGTCATGAAAATTATACCAGTGATTGGGACTATATTTGTCTTTTGTCTCTAAAAATATAATAGACAGTGACAATTGGCAGGTGCTTTTCCAGAAGCTTCCCTCTTATATGAGCTACCACATACAACTGGCTTCTTGATTGTTTTTCTTGTAGAGAGGAATCACTACAAATAAACTTATTATTTTTTTGATTAACAACTCAGCTATTATACCATGTGTGATTTCTTATAATCATCAACTTAGTAAATGCAACTGATTGTCTCATATACACTAAGTAGTAGTAAACAGTGGAGAGACATAAATAAATAGAGCTTTTAACCTCAAGTAGCTTACAGTCCACAAGAGACAAGATCATATACAAAACATGACTGTAGAAAAATGTCAATCTTTTTTTTTTTGAGACTGAGTTTCACTGCTGTTGCAGGCTGGAACACAATGGTGTGATCTTGGCTAACTGCAACCTCTGCCTCCTGGGTTCAAGCGATTCTCCTGCTTCAGCCTCCCAAGTAGCTGGGATGACAGGCTTAATAACAAATTTGGGGCACTAAAGCACAGTTGTGAGGACTTAGATGTTGGTAGAAAATTGGAGTGGCAGGAAACTGACTTGACAATACACTTGTCTTCCCACAGATTCAAAGGCAGTGGTATAGACATTAAATATAGATGAGTGCTTTCCATAAAATGGAATGCAAACCAAACTAAATATTAGTGGACATCCATTAAATGCCAACTACAGAGGTTAAGGACTAGAGATCAAAGTTGAATAACAATTCTCAGAACATAAGAAGCTCCTTGCAGTGCACAGGACAGGTTCCTTCATTACTGTGGGGTGAATAACAGCTTTGTTTCCTAAATTTTATTAGAAGCTGGATGGGCTTCATCAGACTGATCATGTCACTATGATATGAAAAAGATCTCTTAAGGAAAATAAGAAATGGTGACAAATACCATTAAGCTCTCCTGGTTGATAATTTCTCCAGATAGATAGAACCTTAGCAGTAATCCAGTGTCACCCCTCATTTTATAAATAAGGCCTTAACAGGGTAAGGTCACCCAGGTAACTGAAGGCATAGCCTTTTGCCTGGTTTGTCCTAACGGTTGCAAGAGAAGTTTCAATAGATCCTCTTTATCTTAGTATATTATGCTGACACTATTATGAAAGGTGACTATATATTAGGGAAGTAAATATGACACAGAGTGTCACTCACAAACTGGGATCATTTTTCATATATGAGTCACTGCAACAGAATCTGTGTTTGTAGTCATAGATCAGTTTGGCCAAGTATTCTTAGATCTGCAACAAAAGTTGAAGTATCATTGAATAAATTATTAGGCATTCACTAAACACCAAATGATAAGCATTAAGAACTAGGTATCAAAGGCAAATAAGAATTCTCAGAAAGAAAATTTTTTTCCTTTGTTTTACTGCTATTTCTTAAATATTAAATCACATTTTCCTATTGAATTCCATAAATTTAAAGCATGTCCTTGGGTTACCACAAAGAACCATTAAAGATCACTTCATCAAAATAAAATGTTTACCTCACAGCCAATAACATACTGAATGGGCAAAAACGGGAAGCATTCCCTTTGACATCTGGCACCAGACAAGGATGCTCTCTCTCACCACTCCTATTCAATATAGTATTAGAAGTTCTAGCCAGAGCAATCAGGCAAGAAAAAGAAATAAAGGGTATTCAATTAGGAAAGGAGGAAGTCAAACTGTCTCCATTTGCAGATGACATGATTGTATATTTAGAAGACTCCATTGTCTCAGCCCAAAATCTCCTGAAACTGATAAGCAACTTCAGCAAAGTCTCAGGATACAAAATCAATGTGCAAAATCACAAGCATTCCTATACACCAATAACAGACTTAAAGAGAGCCAAATCAAGAACAAACTGCCACTCACAATTGCTACAAAGAGAATAAAATTCTTAGGAATACAACTAACAAAGGATGTAAAGGACTTCTTCAAGGAGAACTACAAACCACTGTTCAACTAAATAAGAGAGGACACAAAGAGATGGAAAAACATTCCATGCTCATGGTTAGGAAGAATCAATATTGTGAATATGAACATGCCACCCAAAGTAATTTATAGATTCAATGCTATCCCCAACAAGTTACCTATGACCATCTTCACAGAACTGGAAAAAGCACCTTAAACTTCATATCGAACCAAAAGAGAGCCTGCATAGCCAAGTCAATTCTAAGCAAAAAGAACAAAGCTGGAGGCATCATGCTACCAGACTTCAAACTATACTACAAGGCTATAGGAATCAAAACAGCATGGTACTGGTACCAAAACAGAGATAATAGACCAATGGAACAGAACAGAGGCCTCGGAGGCAATGCCACACATCTACAACCATCTGATCTTTGACAAACCTCACAAAAACAAGCAATGGGGAAAGGATTCCTTGTTTAATAAACGGTGTTGGGAAAACTGGCTAGCCATGTGCAGAAAGCAGAAACTGGACCCCTTCCTGACACCTTACACTAAAATTAACTCCAGATGGATTAAAAACTTAAACATAAGACCTAACACGATAAAAACCCTAGAAGAAAACCTAGGCAAAACCATTCAGGACATAGGCATAGGCAAGAACTTCAGGACTAAAACACCAGAAGCATTGGCAACAAAAGCCAAAATAGACAAATGGGATCTAATTAAACTCCAGAGCTTCTGCACAGCAAAAGAAACAATCATTAGAGTGAACCAGCAACCAACAGAATGGGAAAAAGTTTTTGCAATCTACCCATCTGACAAAGGGCTAATATCCAGAATCTACAAAGAACTAAAACAGATTTACAAGAAAAAAACAAAAGTGGGTGAAGGACATGAACAGACACTTTTCAAAAGAAGACATATATGAGTCCAACAAACATATGAAAAAATGCTCATCATCACTGATCATTAGAGAAATGCAAATCAAAACCACATTGAGATACCATCTCACACCAGTTAGAATGGTGATCATTAAAAAATCTGGACACAACAGATGCTGGAGAGGATGTGGAGAAACAGGAACACTTTTACACTGTTGGTGGGAGTGTAAATTAGTTCAACCATTGTGGAAGATGGTGTGGTGATTTCTCAAGGACCTAGAAATAGAAATTCCATTTGACTCAGCAATCCCATTACTGGGTATATATCCAAAGGATTATAAATCTTTCTATTATAAAGCCACATGCACTCATATGTTCATTGTGGCACTGTTTACAATAGCAAAGACCTGGAACCAACCTAAATGCCCAACAATGATAGACTGGACAGGAAAAATGTGGCACATATACATCATAGAATACTATGCAGCCATAAAAAATGATGAGTTCATATACTTTATAGGGACATGGATGAATCTGGAAACCATCACTCTCAGCAAACTGACACAAGAACAGAAAATCAAACACTGCATGTTCTCACTCATAGGTGGGTGTTGAACAATGAGAACACATGGACACAGGGAGGGGAGCATCACACACTGGGGTCTGTTGGGGTGGACTAGGGGAGGGGCAGTAGGGGAAGGGAGGTTGGGGAGGGATAACATGGTGAGAAATGCCACATATAGGTGACAGGGGGATGGAGGCAGCAAACTACATTGCCATGTATGTACCTATGCAACAATCCTGCATGATCTGCACATGTACCCCAGAACCTAAAGTACAATTAAAATATATATATATATATATATATATATATATATATACATAAAAAAGAAACCAAGCAGAAGGAAGATACTCTATACCAATGGTTCCCAAATTTTGCTGCACATTAGAATCATTTGGGGTGCCTTGAAAAACTGTAAGTCCAGTTAAATATCCGTATTTAGGACTAGGAGCCAGGCAGGTTTATTTTTATTTTTTAAGATCCCCTGGTGATTCCAGAGTGCAGAAAACTTGGAGAGCCACTGGTCTATTCTTGCAGTAAATATGAGGGCACAGCAAATCAGAGAAAGGCAAGTAATTCAGTTTTCCTGGAATACAACCCACAGGAGGGAGGAGGGTGGACAGCGGGGCTAAGCAGCAGCAAGGGCAGCCTGTGCAGGCCATGGGAGAGACTGCCCTGAGGGTGACGGGATGCCACCAGAAGTCATCCAACAGAAGAAGGGCATAGTCAGATTCTGCCATCAGAACATGACTGTGGTGACAATGTGGAAGATAGTGGAAAAGGAACAAAATTAGCAGCTGGGAGCCCAATCCAAAGACTACTAAAATGGCAAAGATGAGAAATGACAAGGCCCTGAATCAGAGCAGTGACGTGGACATGGGGAGAAGGCGTGAAAATACTTAGAAAACCACATGGCCAAGATTTGGTGTGATCAACAGGATGAGCTAACGGTAAACCAACCCGCGGTGATCCATAGAAATCATCCCTTTCCTCTTGGGACAAAAATACTCTGAAATCCTTGTCCTGAACACCTAGCTGACTTGTCACAGTGAGTCACCACCAGCCTGGGTGGAAAGGGCAGTAATGAGAACAGCCAGCTCAGTGGTGCAGGAGACGTGGGCTCCGGCCACCTGCAATGGGAATCACCTGTTGCTGATGAATGACAAACACCTGGATTTTCATTCTAGCCTGCTGGTTTAGGAAGTTATTTTCCAACCCAAATTTAAATCAAAGAAGTGAGTCAGCATCCCCACCTACGGCACTAACAGTGGCTAGGGAGAAGTGCACTTACAGATTATTAGACAGATGTCTAGGGCATAGTCAGCTTAGGGGTGTTGGAAAACTTTCCGTCTCTAAAGGAGCCCCAGCACCAGGGATGTGTTCCTGAGAGCTCCAGGGAGGCAGGAGCGGACTGACCTTTTCCTCGGCTGCGCCGCCACGCTGTGAAATTACTGCCTGTGAGTCAGACGGCGGGGAGGTAGCACGGGCTAAATATAACGATGGGCAGGCTGTCCAATGCATCATTAACCTTTGTCCTTCAGAACAAAGGCAGATAACCCACCGAACACAAAACACAAGCAGCGCATAATATGACAAATGGCCAACATAATCCGAAAATAATTGCAGATCTGAATTAAAATGTAAGATGTGAATTGATTGCAGCTCAAAGATGTAGAGAGCTGGAAACAACAACGCTCCCCTCTTGTGATGTTGGAAGAAAGTTGGATAAACTGAAAATTAACTTTCCCTGCCTGGTCAGAGAGCTGGGGCCATGGGGAAAACAGCCAGCCTGCAATTCGGAGAGCGGCCCCTGCAGGGGAAGGACGCTCCCCCCGCCCCACCCCCGGGCTGCCGCCAGGGCTCCGGCAAACAGCAGCCAAGGCAACAAAAAGCTTCAGCTGGAACCTTACTGGGAAGAGAGGGAGCAGGCTGGAGAAAGCTGCTCCTTGGAGCTGGCTTTTGGTGCCAGGCCAGCCTCCCTTTCTGTTTTACAGAGTCAAAGCAGAGGGAAGAACAACAGAGATGGCAGCAGGGTGAGGGCACGAAGGGAAGCCCCACGCCAACCTCCATCCAGACGCACCTCCCTCAGCCCCCAAATCAGGAGCCCACAGGCAGGGGGCAGCTGGGGGCGGAGGGGCGCTGAGCCGCATGAGCAGAGGAGGACAGGGTCTAGGAACGAAGTCTCAGAGGGCCTCGGATGGAGGTCTCAGGAGTTCCAATGTTTCCTGGTAAAGAGGAAAAGGAAGAATCTCCAACTGAATGGGACAGAGCTGCTCCTGAGGCAGAGAACTGTGAGAGTACTGGGGGAGGATACAGCCACCAGGAGCTGGGAACTAAAAACAAGGAAGACTCCGGCCCTGCCCAGGAGGTGAGGGTGGGGGAGGGGAAAGACCAAAGTGCAGGTGCGCCTCCTGCTCAGGACTCACCGGCAGGGAGGCCACACCCACCTCCTTACCTCATCCCCGTGCAGGGGATGCCTGGGAGGTGCCTCGACACCCACCCCAAACCACTGGACACTCAGCCAGGACCTCTGCTCTCCCCGGCCCCTGGGCTCTCAGGAAAACACCCAAGTTTCCATGAAATCCCTGGCCTTCTTCTTAGTAACACATGATTGTGGGAAAAACTCAGGCATGCAGAAACTGCAAAGAAAAAAAGAAATATTATGGCATTAAGATTCCAATCACCTTTGTCTTTGAATTCTGGGTAATTCAGGATGAGTCACTGTTCTTTAAAAAATAAGACTACGAATTCTAAAAATTAGTATTTATTTTCAAGAGCAGTAGCAGACGAGGACAAAGACATTGAATAACTGTCCCAATTTCAGAGTACAATACGGGGGAAGGGGCAGGTTATGAAAGTGAATATACTGCGTTCAAGAGCGATGGCTCTCAAATAAAATTAATTCCTGACCACAACGATAAGTGGAAGCATCCGTTATCATTAAATTGTGAAGAAGCAAAATATAATGAAATGCCAAATAGAAATGTTTTTTTCACACTAGTCTCCAATTCTGGACAAAGAACTGAACTGATTCCAACTTTCCACAGGCAGTTTGTCTCTCGCCTGATACACATAAGGCATTTCAGGCAAAAAGAACTGCATTTTTCTAGGGGACAGAAGAGATTCTAATGGGAGCTCACAAAACTATTTGACCTGCTACTAAATTGTGTGCTGCAAAGCCAGCATCGCCCAAAGGTGGCAGTGCACAGGGGCCCCGGAGGGAGGATGTCCTGGGAAGAATTCTGCCTCCCCAGGCTACAGGGTCTCCCCAGCACCGCATGTCCACCTGGCACACTCCTGGTCAAGACCTTCCCGCCTCACCCTCGGGTGGTTACACTTACCACTGCCATGCCCAGGTGAATGTCAGATGACACTTCCAAATCTAGCCCACTCAGCTTCTTTTATTTTATTTTTTGGGTCAGGTTCTCACTGTGCCGCCCAGGCTGGAGTGCAGTGGCACAAACACAGCTCACTACAGCTTGGAATTCCTGGGCTCAAGCAATCCTCCCACCTCAGCCTCCCAAGCACAGCTCATTTTGCTTATTTTTTGTAGCGACCAGGTCTCGCTTTGTTGTGCTGACTAGTCTCGAATTCCCGGGCTCAAGTGATCCTCCCACCTCTGCCTCCCAAATCACTGGAATTACAGGTGTAAGCCACCACACCCAGCCCCACTCACCTTCTTAAAACAGTTTCCCATCATACCAACCTTCTTTTAAAAAGCTGTCAGTGGCTCTCCAATATCTTTCAATGAAGGCCAAATTAGTTCTGGAACTTCAAGCCTTCCACAGCCCACCTGGGCCTGCCATTCCCACAGATTCCCTCCTGCTCCTTCATCCTCTAAGCTATCCAGACCGGCCTTTATTCAGGTCCACCCTGTGACCTGCATCCCTGCTGGTGGTGTCGAGCTCATCTTCAGTCATGCCCTGTTCAAAGACCCTTCATTCAGGCCAGGCACTACGGTAGGTGGCTCACGCCTGTAATCCCAACACTTTAAGAGGCCAAGGCAAGTGGATCACCTGAGGTCAGGAGTTTGAGACCAGCCAGGCCAACATGATGAAACCCTGTTTCTACTAAAAATACAACAATTAGCTGGGTGTGGTGGTGTGTTCCTGTAATCCCAGCTACTTAGGAGGAGAATGGCTTGAACCCGGGAGATGGAAGTTGCAGTGAGCCAAGATAGCACCACTGCATTCCAGCCTGGGTGATAGAGTGAGACTCTGTCTCAAAAATAAAACTTAAAAAATTTTTAAAAGACCCTTCGTTCAGAGTTCAGAAAGCAACACCAGATCATCACAGCCAGACAGCTCTCCCGCCTCTGAACTCAGGGTGTGGAACACTTGGTGGCCTTCGCAGTGCACCTTCTGTCCCTCACTTGACAAATGTATGCCAAGAATCTGCTCTGACCAGGCCCCACTGTGTACGGGGAAAGGAGAGAGCACAGGGCAGCTGCGGGGGAGACACCGGGAAGGGCGAGCTCTGTCACCAGAGGACATGGAGGGAGAGGACACACGAGGCTTGCAGGAGGGAGGGACGGACATGAGGTCGCAGGCAAAGATACACGGACATTCGAGGGAAGAGTGCAGATGAAGGGCGAGGGAGGGAGTGCAGAGGGAGAGAGATTGGGACCAGATTACATAGAGTCTTAGACACCAAAGTGAGGAGCACATTTGTTTTTGAGAAAAGTCTAATACATACTGGAAGACTGATTCCATAGAAGATGGATTCAACAGTGCCAGGCTAGTGACAGGGAGAAGAGTTACCAGGCTCCTGTGATGGCTCAGATCAAAGGCGTTTCACATGGGTACCAAGGCAAAGAGGGACAGAGGATGGAGGGATATTTAGAGAAAGAACAGACGAGCCTTGGGGATGAAACTCCAGCAGTGAGAAACCATCCAGAACAGCCCCAGGCCCCTCACTGGCACTTCCGGGCAGATGATGATGGCTTTTGCCACCAAAGGAAACACAGGAAGGTGAGCCATTCTGGAGAGAATGACATCCGTCAGAGTTTGGATAAGCTGAATTGGAAGTGCTTTCAGGAAAATGTCAGGAAGCCAGCTAAAAACATTAATGTGGAATTCAGGACCAGAAATAGACGTTTCAGAGTCATTACCATCATGTTAGAGCCCGTGAAATTATTTAGGAAAAATATGGTGTAAGATAAGAATTAAGGACAAAACTGTTAGGAACATCCATAGCTGAGATGCAGCAGTGAAGGAGAGTCGGGAACAAATGGTCAGTGTGGCATGGCAAGGGCCAGGGGAGAGAAGCTCCCACCTGCAGGAGGACTGCCCAGGCCACTGCTATCTCATGAGGATGAGTAAGTGGCAACCACAGAGGGGGTGGGGGCTTAAAAGCCTGATTTCAACATGTGGAAAAGTACAAGAAGGATGAGAAAGTGAAGAGGAAAGAGTAGCCAGAGAGAAACCCATGGTTTAGAAGAGGATTTGGGCATGTCGGCTGAGGGACTGGTACAAAACTGCTCAAAGCTTGGTGTGCAGAATCCCCCGGAGAATGGGTCAGAAACACAGATCACAGCCCGGCACCCACAGAAAGGGATGTTGAAGAGCTGGGTGAGCCGAGGAATCTGTGTTTTAGCAAAGACACTTTAATGCAGGTGGTCCACGGACCATGACCTAGAAAAACAAGGGCAGGTTCAAAAGTCCAAAGAGAATGGATACCTGACCGGGGAGACAAGTCAGAGAATTTGCCTCTGATAAGAAGAGGAACCCATCTTCCACCAGGACAAGACAGATGGAAAAGCAACTGTATCCCAGAGGAAAAGGAGGAAGCAGAGAAGGTTTCTGCCTGATGGTCTCCATGGATCTTTGAAAAGAGACCATCTGCTGAGAGGAAGGGACACAAGAGTGGGGGAAAAGAGTAGCATGTTGACAGTAGGCAAAACTAGGCACACACTTGTCGCTGTGTTTTGATGAATGAATGTTTAGTGGGAGAGCCCGATGATACGGATCAGCATATTTTCCCTACGGTATTCAAATTCATGAGATAAAATGAACACTACTCACCAAAGTCAACCTGTTCCTTCCCAAGCAGCAGATGACTTAAGGACCCAGTTTGCTGCCCACTCTCTCTTACCCTCCTCTCTGACAAGGACAGGAAGTTTCCTTACATGAACTGCTATCATATCCCCATTTTTTTTAAATCAAATCTCCATTTGTCCAACAGAATTGTGACATTCACTTCCCAGCAAACCAGAAGTTTACAGCCATCACAAAGATGAACCTAGAAATATGTTCTGTTTGTCCCCTGGTGCTAGTCAGTGGCCTGTGAGGAGCTGAGCCGCAGAGCAGGTGAGTGGGCATTCCGGCCTGAGCTCCGCCATCCGTCAGATCAGTGGCAGCCTTAGGTTCTCATAGGAGCACAAACTCTACTGTGAACTGTGCACATGAGGGATCTAAGCTGCGCTGTCCTTAGGAGAATCTAATGCCCAATGATCCGAGGTGGAAAAGTTTCATCCCAAAACCATCCCTTCACCACCCTGGTCCGCAGAAAAACTCTTCCACAAAACTGGTCCTGGGTGCCAAAAAGGTTGGGGACCTCTGCCCAGAGGGAAGGAGGGAGTGGATAACAGCAGGACAAGCTCCACAGCAGGCAGGAACTCTGGAGCTGCTGTGTGAGGCCCTGGACAAATCATTCCACCTTCCTGGGACTCAGGTTCCTGTCCTGTAAACCAAATTGATTAGCTGACATCTACCGTCTAGTCTCATTCTGTGACGCTAGGGATCACCATTTCCTATACTGAAATTGAAATGCCACATTTAATTATCATGTCTAACAGAAACTGTCAGCAGGGAAAGCTGACATTTCTCTTACAAAACCAAAAGCCAAAAAGTACACAGAGAAAGAAAACCAAATTAAATAATTAATTAATTGAAAAGGAAACCAAAGCAGGTGATGCTTTCATCCTACTGTCAAGAAACGGCAACCCCGAAGGCAGTTTTCATCTGAGGCATCAATCCCAATAAAATCAAAACACTAATTTATCAATCTTCCCGACAGCTCCCTATGCTCAGACACGTCCCTCAGACAAAGAGGGCACACGCAGCAGCCTGGCTAGATCTTCTGGATAATTCCTTCATGAAAACCTTCTTGGATAAAATAATGTTTCCATCTAATCAGGTGAGAAAGCTGTCTGATATGCAAAAGTATTATTACTAAGGTATTTCCAATTCCTTTATTCTTTTACAAAATACTTTATTTGGGATACAACACTGATTGACAAAACCGCCAAAAATAAAGGTATCGCTTAATGAATTATTATGAAGCCAGCACCCTAGAAAACAGCACACAGGTCCAGAAGCGGAATTTTGCCAGCCCACCAGAAGTCCTCGATCTGGCCATCCCAATGCTGACTTCCTCCCTCAGCCCATAGGGCCTGCTACCCTGACTTTCTGCTAGTCACTTCCTGGCTTCTCTTTGCCATTTTACCACCTAAGCACGCAGCAATGAAAGTATGGTTTAGCTGTGCCTTGTTTTTAAATATGTCATTTAACTCTCTCTTAAACTACAGATAGCCTTTTCATCTCTTTGTTTTGTGTCGTGTGTGTGTGTGTAAAACACACATAAGTTAAAGTCTGTCACTTTAACCATTTTTAAATGTATGGGTCAGCAGCATAAAGTACATTCACACTGTCGTGCAGTCATCACCATAACCCATCTCCAGACCTTCATCTTTTTTTCCCCCTGATAATTTACTTATTGAGGGAACCAATTCATGGACTTCGGGGTTTCCTGGAGTCTGGACTGCCAACTGTGTCCCCATGGCGTAGTTTAAGAAGTGTTTCTGCCCTCTGAAATCCTGTGAATTAGTAGAGACAGAGCACTGATCAGCCTCAGGTGTGATTCCGGGATACTGCTAATTCACAGAAGGTGCTATGTTCTCCCAGCAGGAGGAACATGATGTGTGGTTGTCTCTTATTTTGTTATGTGGATGCTTACTGTCTTGACACATTAATCCGTTAAGGATAGTAAAATGACGATATCCCTAATTCTATCATCTTTTCCTCAATTCTTAGCTCAAATATTCTGTAAAGAGAGACTCCCCTCATCAACTGTTATTAGATTATCCAATTGCACAGTCTAAATAAACGCTCATTGCTTACCATTTTCAAAATGATAAATCACTTCCCCAACATTTTCGAAGGGTGAACAATTCTCCCAAGCAGCACTGAGAACTCATGGATTGAAACACAGTTCACATCCCTATTGATGCTCAAAGTGCCAGTGGTCACCTCTTCAGGTGGAGCTTTTCAACACAACCTCCATGCTCTTTAATAGCTCCTTTGCTGCAAGTTTGACAAGATGCTCCAAGACCACCTTCCTGCTCTATTTCCTGCTCCACCCCTGGAACTGGTTCTTTCTCCAAGAAGCACTGGTTTCTCTGAGTGAGAAAGTGTCCTTCAAGATCAGGAGGTGGGCACTAGGAATGCTCAATGCTGCTGGACTGGTCAATTTCTAGACTTGGACAGTGTACAAAGCTAGGAGATTGATAGATTTTCAAATAGATCATGATTTCTTGCTGATATTTTTATTTGAATTCTAGACTACAAGGTTTTTACTTAACCTCATATCTGACATCAGTTACTTCCTGTCTTCCATATGAGAATCTTAGTTCAAAACCAGATTCAGATGATAGAATGAGATTATCACAGAATTAATCACTTACTCCACACTGATACATAGTTTCAGAATATGAGTACTAACACTATCTCCACCAAAAAAATTACAGAGAACAGTTTAAAAATTACTTCTCGGGCCCCGGGCCTGGTGGCTCATGCCTGTAACCTCAGCACTTTGGGAGGCCAAGGTGAGCAGATCACCTGAGGTCGGGAGTTGGAGACCAGCCTGCCCAACCTGATGAAACCCTATCTCTACTAAAAATACAAAAAAATTAACCAGGCATGGTGGCACACACATGTAGTCCCAGCTACTCGGGAAGCTGAGGCAGAAGAATCACTTGAACCCAGGAGGAGGAGGTTGCAGTGAGCCAGGAGAGCACCGTTGCACTCCAGCCTGGGCAACAAAAGCAAAACTCCGTCAATACTTTTGGGCTGCACATAGTGGCTCATGCCTGCAATCCCAGCACTTTGGGAGGCTGAAGTGGGGGATCACTTGAGCTCATGAGTTCAAGACCAGCCTGAGCAACATGGTGAAACCCCATCTCTACAAAAAAACACAAAAATTAGCCAGGCATGGTGGTGCGAGCCTGTAATCCCAGCTACTCAGGAGACTGAGGTGGGAGGATGGCTTGAGCCTGGGAGGCAGAGGTCACAGTAGGCTAAGATCACACTACTGCACTCCAGCCTGGATGACAGAGCCAGACTTTGTCTCAAAAAAAAAATTACTTTTGCATATGATTTCCCATGCTCCCCCTATCTTTTAAATTATCGTGATGGATACTGTAAGAGCAGGTTACCATGACCTACTATCTTCTCCCTTTGAATGCTCATTTCGTCTTAGTTATACAAGCAACTACATGTTTTATGCCCACCGCAAGTCCTCATGACAACATCTGTAGTTATTTTGGCTGTCCTTCCCTAGTGGTATCTTCAAGAAATCATGAGAATGTGATACTTGCAGTCTTGCATGTTGACAACAATTTGTCCAAGCCCTGTATACCTAAAAGTTAGTGTGGCTGGGCCTAAAAATCTCTGGCTCAAATTCTCATTACATGAGTATCTAGATATAGTCTAGATATATGCTATTCTACTGGCTTCTGGAATACTGCTGCAGTCAAAAAGTCCAATGATAATCTGATTTTATTTCATAAATCACTTGCTATTTGGGTCTGAAGGCGCAAAAGACTTAATCTTTAAGTCCAGTAATATAACTAGAATATGTCCCGGTCATTCTAGGTCAAGATTCTCATGTACACAGTGTACACATTCAAGAAATAGTTTCGAGGGTTTGGTTTTTTTTTTCTTAATTACAGAAAGTTTTTTGTGAATTATAGTTTTTCACATGTTGTGGTTTCATTGTTTTGGTTTCCTTCTCTGGAGTCTCATAGCAGATGTATGTATGTATGAATGAATGTACGTATGTATATATGAATGTATGTATAAATGAATGTACATATGTATATATGTACGTATGTATGAATGAATGTATGTATGTATATATGAATATATGAATGAATGTACGTATGTATGTATATACGAATGTATGTATGAATGAATGTACATATGTATGTATATATGTATGAATGAATGTATGTATATATGTATGTATGAATGAATGTACGTACGTATATATGTATGAATGAATGTATGTATATGTGAATGTATGTATGAATGTATGTGTGTATATATGTATGTATGTATGAATGTATGTATATATGTATGAATGAATGTATGTATGAATGTATGTATGTATGTATGAATGAATGTATGAATGCATGCATGCATGCATGTTAGATCTTCTTTGCCTACCTTCTAAGTGTATCACTTTCTCTTTAATCATTTTTCTTTCAATTCTTTTTTCTCTTCTCTTTTCATCTTCTGTTTCCCTTTATGTATCTGACAGGTATACTTAACTCACTAGAGGCTACATTACTAAAAAAAAATTTCTTATATTTCAAATTCTTTCCTGAGTTATATCTGTCTCATTTCTGAGTTTTTCTCATTCAGATTTGGGTTATTCTTTTGTACTTCATGTCTTGTAGCTCATTCTGGATTTTTGTAATTTTTCTCAGCTTGTGAGCATGTTCTTCTGGCAGACTTTCACGGTTTGCAGGTATGTTGTCTCACTGCTTACATTTTTACTAGAATCACCTTACGTAGTTTGGCTGTGGTCCTATTCTGTTGACCATCTTTACACCAAACTAATTTTCATGAACTTTTAGGAGAGATAATTCAGGACAGCTCTTCCAGCTCTGGTAAATCTACATACTGTATTCCGTGTTTTTGGGTGGTATTCAAAAATATAAGAAATTACTTTCTAGACCACTTAACTGTGTTCTTCTCCCTGAGTTTCAGCCAGACCTCTTTCCTTGGTTCTGCTATCTCACCTCTGTTCCTAGCAGCTTCTCCACAGGTAAGGCTTTGTGTTAGAGGAATTATTTGCACGTGTCTGCTATCGGAATATGTAAACTCTCACGTTTCAGCTGCTGTTCTCAGCTTGGCCCACTGCACTGCCCAGTGAGTACCTGAAGGCTGTTTGGGGATTCCTGTGGGTGTGTTTCTGGCTTCCTCTTGTGCAGACGGTGAAACCATGTTGCTATCGTGGTTTGTCCACATCTACTTGTATTTTGGGGTCCGTGTGGATACTCTGGTACCTGGTTTTGCTGTATATTTTTGCCTATAGGTATTTGGTTTTTCTATTCTAATTGTTCAGTCTACTTGACTGAATAGTTCATATATTCAAAACCTATAACAGTTTGCCACTGTCTCCTAGGACTTCCACTTTTAAGCATATAAATCCAAGAAATGAGATTTCAAGTATTATCAGGATCACAGGAAAATAATATACTATTTTGTGGGTGACTTCTCTGACCCTAGGCTAGTTATATAAAGAAGATAGGCATCTCCCAAGAATTTGAAGATAAGGGAAATAACTTGCTTTCTGATGTTTCATTTAGAAACAATTTCTAAAATTCACTTAGAAATCAAAATAACATATCAAAACAGTGCTCTACAAAATCTTTTTATTTTGAAAACTATCGATCCTACAGAAAAATTACAAGACGAGACATGAAGATCCATATCTCTTTATCAAAGCCACTAATTTTTTTATGATTTCAACTTTTCTTTTGGATTTAGGGGGTGCACGTGCAGGTTTGTCACATGAGCACACTGTGTGATGGTGAGGTTTGGGAGATGAATGATTCTGCCATCCAGGCACTAAGCGTAGTACCCAACAACTGGCTTTTCACCCCTTCCCCTCACTCCCTGCCTTCTCTAGTAGGCCCCCGTGTCTCCTGTTGCCGTCTTTATGACCATGAGGATTCAGTGCTTAGCTCCCACTTATAAGTGAGGACATGCAGTATTTGCTTTTCTATTCCTGTGTTAATTTGTTTAGGATAATGGCTTCCAGATGCATCCATGTTGCTGCAGAGGCCATGATTTCATTCTGTTTTATGACTGCATAGTATTCCAGGGTGTATATGTACCACATTTTCTTTATCCAATCCACTACTGATGGCCACTTAGGTTGATTCCATGTATTTGGTGTTGTGAATAGTTAAAGCCACTAATTTTTAATAATTTGACACTTTTACTTTGTTTCTCTGGATTCACATTCACATTGTATTTTTTTCCTTCACCTTATTAAAGTAAGTGCAGTTAAATGATCTTTCCCTCTTAAATGCTTCTGCATTTATTTGCTAAGAGCAAGAATTTTCTGCTACAATTTCAATTTCATTATCATATTCAATACATTTGCCATTGATATACAATATTATCTTACAGTACACATTAGATTTCCTCAATTGTCCCAAAAAAGTCTTCTTTTTTAAAATCCAGGATACAGTTAAGGATCATGCACAGCATTTTATTGTTATATCGCTTCAATCTTCTTTAATCTAGAACATTCTTCCCACCTGCTTTTATAAAATGGGAATTATAACATTTACTTTACAGAGTTTTTGCGAAGATTAAATAGAAATAATGCAAATACAAGTGGCTAGCCCAGTCTTTATACACAACATCTGACAATGCTCAATAAACATTCATTATCTTCTCTGCGTCCCTCACTGAATGCAGGATCCCAGTCTATGCAACAGCTCCACGGGTTGCTGGGAATTTTTTCAGTGGCGTCTAACTTCAGTAACCATAATTAATGCAAGTCCATGCCTGAGAATGTGGTCCCCCATGAGATGTCTCTGAGAGTGTTAGACTGTGAGCCGCAGGGAATCATCCCCCAGTTCCCAGAGGCCACAAATGAGCCTCTGGCTCTGAGTTTACAGCTGCTCCACAGAAGGCCACAGCGATGGCCTTGTACTTCCTCAGACTGAATTGCACGTAGCAAGGCACCCTCCATGGACCAAGCTCTGGAAGGTTCTTCATGCCTACCTTTTCCTCCATAAAACCTGACCTGGTTTCCTCTGTAAGACTTACCTTAGAGATTCACTATCTCTTTCTACCACATACTATGTAAACAATCAGCCAGAGCTTCTATTAACTTATTAATAAAGGGGGCATCTCATGAGTAACAGCCGTGTGCCATGACCAGGAACCAGGCCAGCATCACATTTACAAACCACTTGATCACCATAATCCGAGGTCTGGTTTGGTTTTATTTTAAAAGATAGAAGAAGGTATTCCCAGACTACAAGTCCCAAATTGCATTTGGCTCAATTTTTCTCTCTGACCTTAGAAGGGCAGAGAGAATGCCCCGGTCCTCTCTGTAACAAAGGCAGAGGCACAGTAACAACAGGACAAAACAGGTCCGCGTTGAACACATAAATTCAAACAACCAGAACACAAAAAGCCAGGCTTTCCACTTGGAAGCCTTCCGCACTCTTCCTCAGGACTGAGACGACACCAGCAGGCAGTGGTAGAAACCGCGGTCACAGTTCCCTCACTCTAGCCTGGAGTCCACGTGGCAAGACATGCCCCTGGGGTAGTATCCAGTCCCAAGTGTTCCCAGGACAGGTGCTGGGCACCACTTGTTCTGCCAAACCCCCTTCCTGGGAAAAAAGAAGCCAGAACCTATGTAACCTTCTATCTACTGATTAAAAAGAAAAAAATGCAGTTGAGTTCTCTAAAGCCGTTTACAAACAAAAACAAGCCATTTCATCAGACATTTTTAAGTCCTGGTATAATTTTCAATACTCTTGACTTTTTCATTTTCTAATGTGTCCAGCCCAAAATCTGTTTTTCTACCTTTATTAAAAAAGAATATTTTACCAAGTGCCAGCACTATACGAGAAGCTGATGCCAACTATTTGCAGAGGGTGCAGAGAGCAAACTCCACAGAGGGCATCTGTCAGGGACTGAACTGCCTCCCGCTTCCCCAGCTGCATCTACTGAAGGCCTAACCCCCAATAGGACAGCTTTAGGAGGCGGGGCCTTGGGGAGGTAATTAGGTTTAGATGGAACGATGAGGGTGGAGCCTCTTTTAGGAGATGAGTACCCTTGTAAGAAGGGGTGGACACTAGAGCTCCCCGTCCTCCATGTGGAGATGCAGCAAGAAGGTGGCCGTCTGCGAGCCGGGAAGAGGGCCCTGCCTCACCAGAAAATCACCATGTCTGGCACCCTGATCTCAGACCCCCAGTCTTCAGAGCTATGAGGAAATAAATCTTGGCTGTTTAAGCTGTTCTGTCTGTGGTATCTTGTTAGGGGAGCCTCAGCTGACTGATAGACCACACACTGCCTCCCAATGAATGCTTCATAATTTGACATAATTAATCTATGAAATCTTTTTCTTTTTCTTTTTCTTTTTTTTTGAGATGGAGTCTCACTCTGTCGCCCAGGCTGGAGTGCAGTGGCTCGATCTCGGCTCACTGCAACTTCCACCTCCCAGGTTTGAACAATTCTCCTGCCTCAGCCTCCCCAGTAGCTGGGATTACAGGCTCACGATACCACACCCGGCTAATTTTTGTATTTTTAGTAGAGACAGGGTTTCGTCATGTTGTCCAGGCTGATCTCAAACGCCTGGCCTCAGGTGATCCACCTGCCTTGGCCTCCCAAAGTGCTGGGATTACAGGTGTGAGCCACCACACTCAGCCAATCTATGAAATCTTATCTCTAATCAGTCCTAATGTTACAACAAATATAAATTTCCATTTCTTCCACACTCCGCCTCCTTACAGAAATCACCAGACTTGAAAGGAAAACTTCATCATCACAGCTAATTAGATGTCTAAAGAATCACAGCAGTTATACTTTTAAAAATGCAGTAATTCCTACATTCCACTGATTTAGAATGACCTCCCGGCAAATGAGTACAAAATAATAAAGAGTGAGAATTAAATTGTTTAGCTAAAAAGTACTTTTATGACTTTCAGACACATACAGTAACTCACTCTGTTAACAAAGTGCCCAGGAGATGTCTCAGGCAGCTTGAGTTTATGAATGACAGTAAGTTACAAACAGAAAATAGCAGGCATCAAGGGATGGTGATGGCTACACTGCACCTAGGACCCTAATGTGCTAATTAAAATCAGGAAAGAGCTTACCATCACTGAGATCCTGCAGGAGATTCTCCTGGCAGGAGAAATCCAGCTTCACTTTGATGTTGATTGTGAACGTGGCCACCTTCCCAGGCTGCAAAGGGAACTGGGCAAGGGTTTCCTCCAGCTTCCAGCTCAAGAAGTCGCCGTACAATTTTTCTACAATAATAGCAATGACAGGGATGAGGATGCTGTAACTGAGGCAGTATGGGACTTACCAATCCCCTAGAAAGTTCTCATGCATTCTCAAAAGCAAAGGAAAAGGAAGAGCTGCTAAAATGTGTAAGATCAAAGTGACAAGAACATTCCAGAACCAAGAAGTGTTGCAGGGCAATCACTCTGTTTATGAACGAGGCACAGGGAGGAAGAACCACTCATCTCTAGAGGCACCGAGCTCAGGCCAAGCCATCCTGACTCCTTAGTGAGCAACTCCTTCTCACTGACCAAATAAATGCTGTTTTGCTCTTATAAACTAAATCAGAGTTAAACTAAATTTCTCCACAATGCATATTTTCTGTATTATATCACCATAAAGAGAAACAGATCCAAGTGTAGCAGGGAAAGTGTATATTCAATAGGAGACACCTCTTCAGAAAAAGAGAATACAAAATCAAAGCCCAAGCCGGATGCAGTGGCTCACACCCCTAATCCCAGCACTTTGGGAGGCCAAGGCAGGATACATCACTTGAGGTCAGGAACTCAAGACCAGCCCAGACAATATGGCGAAACCCCATCTCTACAAAAAATACAAAAATTAGCTGGGGTGGCAGCATATGCCTGTAATCCCAGCTACTCAGAAGGCTCAAGTAGAATTGCTTGAACCCAGGAGGTGGAAGTAGCAATGAGCCAAGACTGCACCACTGCACACCAGCCTGGGTAACAGAGCAAGACTCCATCTCAAAAAATAAATAAATAAAATAGCCAGGTGCGGTGGCTCACACCTGTAATCACAGCACTTTGGGAGGCTGAGGTGGGCAGATCACAAGGTCAGGAGTTCAAGACCAGCCTGGCCAGCATGGTGAAACCCCATCTCTACTAAAAATACAAAAAAATTAGCCAGGCATGGTAGCATGCACCTATAGTCCCAGTTACTGGGAGGCTGAGGCAGGAGAACTGCTTGAACCTGGCAGGTGGTGGAGGTTGCAGTGAGCCAAGATCGTGCCACTGTATTCCAGCCTGGGCGATGGAGCGAGACTTTGTCTCAAAAAATAAATACATAAAATAAAATAAAATAAAATAAAAACACAGAATTAAGGATGGCACCTTGGGAAGGGCCTTCGGAAGAGGTGTTTCCCTTGCTTTCTTGCGAAAACACCATGGTCTTTAATAAAAAGTCTTGAATGTTAAAGTCACATGACTTTGGTGCCTCTTTGACACTGACTAACTCGAGTGCCATGGAGAATAACAATCTCTTGGAGTCAAGGTTTCTTCATGTGTAAAACAGAGTAACAATTACTGCACCGCAGGGTTATTTTACAAATTCAACAAAGTACTATCCGTAAAAGCACCAAGAAGACTACGGCACTGTAAGAACTTCAGGGAACACTGGAGGAAGGGGGACAGGAAGAGGACACAGGGAGGCCACTGCTGATCCCCCTGGAGTAGCTGCGTCCCTCCACAGCTCCAGCTCCTACAACCCAGGCAGAGTATGACATGCTGCCTTGATATCCAGGAAAACCAGAGGGCCCCAAACAGCCTCACTTTAAGTCCCCTCCCGACTCTGTTCCTTCAGATACAGGGTCCCTCAGCTGAGCAGGCCTCCTAGGTGCACACGGGAAGCAGATGCAGCCCTGTGTCCTAAGCGGTGGGTGTCAGTGCCCCACCAGCCTGGGAGAGATTGAAGTAAGCCAGTCACATCCTCCCTGGGAAGCCTGGGGCAGCCTCCCTCTCCATACCCAAAGCCCGCCTCCCCAGCCCCACACAGCTGCTCTCTCCGTTCCTGAGTGCAGCTCCACATGGACCTACATGGCACGGTCTCCTCCTTCCCCAGCTGTGAGTGTCTGTGACCAATGAACTGCTGTCAGGTGCACCTGTCCTGTGTCATGTGCTAGGTGTTTGGCTGTCCCCACACAGTAGGGCAAGAAACCCTCCTGACCAACACAAGGGTCAGGAGGCCATGAGCACGGGGCTGTCCTCCCACCAGGAAGAGCCCCGCTTCTGGGCTCTGCGAAGACCCTCTTCCTGGTGCCCCTGCAGCCTAGGAAGCAGGAGCGACCTGCTGCTTTCCCATCATCTCCTTTCTGGGAACCAGTTCTCTATGCTAAAGTTCTGCAGTCTGAATAAGGAGACAGTTTTAGAGAGATGAAGTAACTTATCCACAGTCACAAACTACAGAATCGATCTAGAATCCTAGATCCAAATGATTCCAAAGTCACATTCACCTCCCACATGAAGATATTTCATGGTGAAATTAAAATATAAAGTCCTGGTCAGAGGACCCAGAATCAACCTCACAGGAGCTCCATGGAAGACCAAAATCCCCATGAAAGAAAAAAGATACGTAGTGTGCTAACTCTGGAACACGATGACAAACTGAGCTGCAGAATAAGCAGCCGTCCTCCCAGCCGGAGGTGTGCTCAACCGTGGCACAGTCCTGCAGAACTTGCCAAGCTCCCTCTGGAGCACATCTGACAGACAGCGTTTATGTTTCTGTGTTTCCTTAAAGAAGGATACTAACACAGAGACAGATCCAGGGGACAGCGTCCTTGAAAAGTGTTTAGAAACCACATTGCATTCATTTATTTACTTAGTCATTCACAGAACACCTCACATGTGCCAGACGTGTTAGCTCACTTAATCCTCCCAACAACCAGTGAAATCATGGAAGGAGGTGAGCATATGTAACAGGTCATTCAGCTTTCAGTGGAAGACTTGGCATATCACAGATGCTCAATAAATATTAGCTGCCCTTTAGCATCACCCAGTCCACCATCTTAGATGGTGTAATATTATCACATTATTTTAGAACAATCTGGGAAAAGACAAATGGTTGGGAAAAGGAGGACTGAACTGTGGAGAGGGCTGGTTCCTGGAAAGTCAACTTTAATGACAGTCTGAGGAATGAATCCCTATGTTCAGATGGTTTTGAGAAGCTGTGGGCCAAGTGGAGTGGCTCACACCTGTAATCTCAGCACCTTGGGAGGCCAAGGTGGGCAGATCACCTGAGGCCAGGAGTTCAAGAACAACCTGGGCAACATCGTGAAACCTCGTCTCTACTAAAAATACAAAAAATTAGCTGGGCATTGTGGCGCATACCTATAAGCCAAGGCAGGAGAACTGCTTGAACCCAGGAGATGGAGGTTGCAATGAGGTAAGGTCAAGCCATTGCACTCCAGCCTGTGCAACAGAGCAAGACTCCATCCCCATCCCCCAAAAAAGAAGCTGTGGCGTTGGATGAGATTCTTACAGGAATTTCGTGACCAAAAGAGAAATGGAGAATTGGAGGGAAGTATTATCCAAAACTCAAAGCAGGAGATGGAACGGGTCAACAAGCATCACCTGCAGCAGAAGACAGTGTATCATATCCAATTCTAGCCACTCAAATTACAGGATAAAAATCTAAACACTTCAGCCAAGCTTCGGGGACAAAGCGCACAAAACGCTGGTCACATTGGTATTTCATGATAACAGGTCACTGAATTCTCTGTCTGGAAACCCGCTTCAACACACAACATTTGGTCCTCAGTTGCTCAACGGAATGTGTGGATGCTTACATATGTGATTTATCCTTTAGAAGGTAAGTCACTCAGTCAGAGAAAGAACAAAGATCTGTCTCCAAATGGGACAAGAACTTCAAAGCCGTCTTACAGGTGAGAAAGCAGAAGGAAAAGGAGGGTCTGACACAAAGCCACGTTGTCAAGTGGGGTGCATCTTTCTTCCCACTTCTTCGGAAGGGCTCTCAGGACACCTTAGCTCATGAGTAAGGAAGGTAGCTGGCATCCTTCCTTCCTAGCTGTTGTCTCAGGCCATGCCAGTTCTCTACCTGCTCGATGTGACCTCCTCCATGCAGGGCCCCAGGCAGGCCCACCTGGTTCCACTTGGTTGCCACTCTTTGTGTATTCTGAGACTCTACCCCGCGACAAGACACTGGAGCCCCTTTCTACTGTGCTTTTCTGGAGGGGCTGGCGCATCTGTGAGCAGCTGCAGAAGCTGTGGTGAAAAGCAACTGAATCTACAGGCCTGGCTTCAAGCCCTAGCTCCCCACCTTCCTAGCTTGCCCTTGGCCATGTTACTTTCATGGGGTCTCAGCTTCCCCTTCTTTTACAAGTAAAGTGGGAGAAATAACAGTACCTACTTCTAGGGTTCCTGTGAGGGTTAGTGGGTTTAAACCATACAGAGTACTTAGGACAGGCACAGTGCCCAGTGAATCTCAGTTCAGTATCTGCTCTTATAATTATTCAGGTTTGGCAAAGAACACCACCATTGATGGGGCTCATAGCCCTCCATGCCTGCTACTTCCATGATGGGATAGTTCCAATAAGTATTCCGGTGTTTAAGCCCTACCTCTGTGCCGGGCACTGTCTGAAGTTCACATGCTAAGGACAGAGGAGGCATGAGTATCACCATAGTGCAGGGCATACGCTCCTCCCAACATCTCCATAAGCCAGCAATATCCACATCATCTGAATGAGCAAACTGGAGTTCAGAGAGATCAAGTAGCTTTCCTAAGGGTACAAAGCTAGGATGTCCCGGAGTCAAGAACTGAACCCTGGCCCTCACACTCAGTCACTGTACCCCTATCCTATGGCAGCTCAGAATGCAATTGCTGCCTCCTCTCCAAGCAGCAGCGGCCATGTCAGGGCCTCTTCTGTGCTGAGACAACCTGTGTACCTTCCTTCTATTTCTCCTCCAACGGCACTCAGAGGTACCATCCTGATGACAGCACTTTAGACCCACCTTGATCTGAAAAGAAGCCTCTTAAAACAGGAGCCAAGAAGTGGGGAAAAGGACCCCATGCAGTGTGAGCACACAGGGGAGGGCGGGAGAAAGCACGCATCCTTTCAGAAGCTGACATCTGGTGATACCTCCAATAGACTCTGAGCACACGGGGTCCCTGAATATGCCAAATGCTTTCTCAAGTCCAGACCTCTGCCCCATCACGTGCCCGTACTGGAAATGCCTTCCCCTATCTTCTCTGCCTGGATGGATTTTCTAGAGCACTTGAATACCCAGGTCCAGGGTATCCACTCAGATATGCAACCACCCCACCCCTTGCTCTGAGGTTGGCGGCCCTCCTGCCAGGTCTGCAAACACCTGCACATGCCTCCAGGACAGACACAGCACTCTGCACCCAACTGTGTGAGTTGATCTTTCTGTCTGTAGCTCTCACTGGGATGTGAGTGTGAGGAGGACCACATCACTGTCCTTTGGCAAAGTAAGTAGTCATTCTTCAGATAAATATTTATGGAGTGTCTGCTCTGTGTCAAGCTCTGTAGTGGGCACAAAAAAATACATCAGTGGGCAAACAAGCCAGTGACCGCTCTCCCTGGGCTTATGGTCTGACAGAGGAGACAGAAATTAGGCAGGAAACTAGACCCAAGCCAACAAAGCGTCATGCCTGGGTCAGTCCGTTTTGGGCACCCGACAGCACACGACAGACACAGGTGCCCAGCTCTGGAGGGCCAGGGAAACTCCCCCGCGAGACTGCCATTCAGACAAGGCCTGAGGGCCCAAGAGGGCTTGGCAAAGTTCAAAAGAGGGAGGATGACCCTGTGCGACTGATTCTGGACTTGTTCTCTGCATTCACACGCTCCCTGGCACACGTAACGGGTTTCACATTACACTCAAAACTCCTCAACACACTCTGCTCTTGCCATCTTCTTCCTCTATGATCATCTATAGAACATCAGGAGTTTAGATGTTTGCCGATAATCCTTTTATTCTTGGAGCACGTAGCACTAACCTAGTCTGGAAAACACATTAAATTTTATAAATTTCCCTGATCTCTTATCTAAACTGTAGTCCAGAAATGCACACTGCCTGCTAGGTACATTCTCGAGGGATTTTGCCAGCACCTGACCCCAAAACGGATGTTATTGCTTTCCCTTCCAAACCGTTTACAGCACCAAGATCCTCCCAGAACTTACATTCTATACATATGTGCCCAATGGATTCATAAATGGCACTCTGTCTTTGCTTTTCAATCCAGTCAATCAGTTCAGGATGGAATGGGATAAGAGAGGCCAGGCCACATGAAATTAGTGCAGAAAAGCAATTGGGCCTGCATGCTGGGGGCCAGGGCCCAAGGCCTCAAGAACATCAGGAGTGAGTGGCGACTTCTTTAAATGGCTATCCCAGGGCTGCATGGGGACTGGTCAACCTCCCTGTGAACCTCCAGTACAGCTGAGACACTGAGGCCCTGCAAAGCCTCCTTCTTAAGTATCCTGTCAGACCACTTCTGAAACATGGGCCCCAAGAACCAGCCACCCCTTCAGGTCCTGTCCTGTAGCGGCGCAGCCCGCCCCACGGAAGCAGCAGTAGAGGGCTCTCAGGCTCATCTGCGGATGCACCAGCACATGATGGCAATGTCGCAGGACAGGTACCCGCGAATCCCCTCACCACTGCTCTCCTTCCCCACCCTTCATCCCTGTGCCCTAATTACCCTCCGGCACATACCACTCCCTCTGCCAGGAATGCCCCGACTGCTTTTTCAAATACAGAAACTCTACACATCCTTCACAACCCACCTTGGAGGCTCCTTTCCTATGATGCCTTCCCACCCCACATCACTCCTCTGGGGTCCAGCACACGCTCCTCGAGAGGAACACCACCCTGGTACCAAGCAGCTCACTCTTCCACCAAACAGTCAGAAACAGAAGGCAGGGACCAAACCTTGCCCTTGAATCTCACCACCTCAGGACGCAGGATGTGTGCTAGTTACAAACCCCAGCTAAAGGACAAAGGGGCTGTGTTCACATCCTGGCTCCAGCTGGCTATCCTGTACGTAACCAAAGGTCTGTGTATCTTAGTTTACTCATCTATAAAACGATCGTCATGCAGAATCAACGAGTTGACAGAAGTCAAATGCTTCCAAAAGTGCCTGGCTTAGAGTAAGTACTCAACCAACACTACTTATTCCTCCCACTCCTCAAGCCCCAGTCTCCTTCTCCTAAATCGATGATCTTCACAAGCCTTCACCAGAGCTGCATGGACGAAGTGTGATTCCTGCAGAGTGTCTCACACTGTGCCTGGCATTCAGTGAGTGCACGTTAGGGTAAGCAGCCAGCAGCACCCCTTCCCATGCAATGGCATACAGGGCTTGGCCCTCGGCAGGCACTCAACAGTGCATGAGGCTGAATGCGTACATGTGCCCAGACATCACCCTTAGAACAGATGGAAAAGAGCTACGTGAAAAAAGCAGAATACCACAGTGAACGCACGATTAATTCTAACTACATGCAAACATTTACAATGAAAAAGAAGAAGAAAACAGACCTATCTGCTCTTGTTTGTCTGAGTCATGAGATCATGGGTAGTTTCAAATTGTTTTATATTTTTTAAATTTTCAGCAATAAGTATATGTCACACTTTTATAAACAAACATACACACACACACACCACCCATACACACACATGCACAGATATAAAACCATACTAACATTTCACTTGAGTCTCAGCTCACCACCCTACCCCCCACCCTCCAATTTAGTACAGAGAGAAGCCCCATGAATCTGGCCCGCAAATCCACATGCAAGATTGACCTTGCAAAGGGCCATGGCTCACCCAAGAGAGTAAGCGGGTTCTGAGCCAATGCTGATGCTTTCCGTAGCGTCCTACAAGAGGGCCAGGCAATCGTGTGAATTGGTGACAAGGACAACAATCAAATGGTGCATCTGTATCACTGTTTAAGTCCCCAGACTCAACTCTGCCAGCTGAATAAACTTCTCTGAAGTGGTGGATTAACTCTGCAGCAGCCATGCAAACTGGCAGGTAATCAAATGCCTAGACAAAATGTGCCCAGGCTAATGAAAACCAGTAGTCAAAACTAATTAGGTAAGTTCTGCCTCTCCTTTCTACTACCTGTGCTAACTTGGCTTGCCAAGTTGAGGCCGAACTTACCTAAGGGCCGCTCTGGAGGAAGAAGAAAGGAGAACATAAGACAATAACTGAAACAACCATCTATTAAGTCCTATCTTTTAGCTTCACATTAGAGCTACATTGTCCATGTTTATTAAAGAGGCAACTAAAAGAGCATTTAAGCAACTTACCCAAAGCCCAACAACTAATAAGTAACAGAACCAAGAGTCAGATCCAGGACTGGCAAAGACCAAACTGCCTCTCGCCCCTTATGTGAAGCCATGAACCCAACCAGCATCATAACTGGGTGGAGAGCACTCACAAGGAGAACCTCATGAAGGTGATGGGAGAGAGTACTTTAAAAAGGGATGGGATAAAAGAAAATATAATGGCCAAGCACACAAGCTTTGGGGTCAGACACACATGAATCTGAGTCCTAACACTGCCATCTTACCAGCTTTTTCAACATGGGCAGTGACATGTCCTCTGTCATCCCAAGATGCCCTGTCAGTACATAGAGATCATGTTAGAGGTCATGTGAAGACAGAATGAGACAATGTAAAGGCTTTCCACAGCACCCTGGCACACAGGACCTGCCTAGTTCGTATAGGCAAAAGTCCTCTGTCTTCTCTGCAGCACTGTGATGAGACTTGGTTTTTACATTCTATTGCCACCCATTTCCTTTATTCAATGGACATTTACTGCACAGCCTTAAAATATCCTCATGGCAGGTGCTATGCTAGGTTCTAGGGACAGAGATAAAGAAGATGCAGCCCCTGACCTCTGAGGAGGTTGTCTCTAATTATAGGAAGATGTGGTATGGGGGGGGTTAGAAGAAGCCCCCAAAAGCTGGGACCAGATGAGAGATGAGGCTTCTCTCAATCTAAAAATTTCTGTAAAATGTGCAATACCATTACACATACAACAGGTTCAGTAACTGCTTGCTGAATTAATTCCCCAAGGCAGGGTAGCATATAACTGAAATAAGACTTGCTGTCCTAGCAGCTGGAAGTAAAAGGTGGACCTGCTAGGTTCCCAGACCTATATAAAATATCTCATTCTTTCAGCTATCAGCAGTGGATCGAAGTTTACAACTAAATTCAGACAATATCATGACAGCATGGTTCTCACCTGTTGGGATGGCTTTTCATTTCTTACACACCCTGTCAAAATGAACTGTGCGATGCCCACCACGCTTCGCCATGGTCATGGCTGCAGGACACATCAGACACCCAGATCAGGAGGAGTGACTTGTCATGGAGACATTAAACTAAAGAAATACCATCTATTTTTACTGTGGGGGGCACCTGCCAAACACAACCCGAAAGGAAAGAAGGGGGAGGAGACAAATATTTTGCATGCTAGTTAATGTTACTTAAATCACCATCACCAGCCAGCTAACCTCTATGGAGTTCTCCCATAAACCAGGTACTAAGACCTGTACGTCTGTTGTCTCATTAAATCCATAGACCGATTATCTGACTAGGTCCTGCTATCACACCCATTTTAGGGAATCTGCTGAGCCATGCAGAAGTGGGTACAGCCAGGATTCAGCACTCTGCTTTACACCCACCCCTTCATAAGTTCACTTGCTTAATCCTAAAAGCCTGTGAAGTCGTGCTGCATTTCCATTTTAAGAAGTGTACTATTTTCCTCATTTTTTACAGAGCCATGACATACCAAAGACCCCAAACAACATCTGGGAATCTAATTTTCAGGAGCTCCCAAATGGCAGGCCAGACACCTTCATTCCCTCCACCCTCTGCGTTATTTATTTCCCATCCGTGCTCCCAAGGAGCTGAACATGTCAGGTCTCACAGAGCTGATTAAAAGGCATTTCACTTTGTCTTAAGATCAACTTGTTTTGTAAACTTCTCCAGCATGACTCTAGAAATGTGTAAAATGCTGAACCGTACAAGAAAGCCACTGCAATCATGTACAGGAGGGGGCAGCAAGTTGAATGACTTTTAGTCATTCAGGAATTTCAGTGTCTTTCTAGGAGACACACCAGTAAATCCATTCACTGCGGTTAGTCAACATGCAGCAGAAATAATACAGGATGTGCAGTTGGAATTCAGTTCAATTCAGTGCACATGTCTGCCTCCTACACTGAGCCGTGAGTTCCTCAGGACAGGGTTCATGTATTATTCATGTGCCTGCATGGTGACTGGCATGTCAATGTGATGTAAATGTTTGATTGTTGAATAATACAAAGCCAAGTGAGGTAAGTGTTATTGTAACAGAATATAAGCAAGGCAATGTATGGCAGGAGTGGCATAATTAATTCTACTTGAAGGGTTCAGGAAAGCTTTCAGGAGGCAGCAGTGGATGGAGACGCGAATGAAGGATAGACTTTGAGATGCACAGAGGATGTCTGGGAGTTAGCAAAGTCCCGAATATATGAAAGTATCCAAAGGCAGCCGGAGTGCAGGGGCTGTGGCGTCACATCCTGCATTCCCAAGGGCAGAGCCCTGGATCACATTCACCTGGGTGTCCCCACACCCGACACGATGGCCGCCACGTAGGAGGTGCTCAGTACAGGCTGATAAGGAGTCCAGCAAAGGGAAGGGCAGCTGGCAGCCACAACGACAGACAGGCGAGCACCAGAGGGAACAGCCACTCCAAGAAAGGGCTGAGAGGATGCTCCCTCTGCTGCCCCTGCCCTGCCACGGCTTTCACGGGGCACCGTGCCCCTGCTCGCCACCGAGCCTCCCACTACTCTCAGAGCTCCAGGAGGACAGGAATGACTGTGGTCCTGCTCCCCAAAGCACAACACCTGAAGCACAATGGGTCCTGGAGAAGTGTGCAAGAAAGCAAGGGAAGGAGAAAGGTGGGCAGCAAGCCACACAGGAGGGATCTCATACAATGCTGGGCTAAGAAACTGAGTACAGGAAAACCATCTCCACATGTTTTAGAAAGGTGACAAATGAGCTGACATTTTTATAAGATGACAATGGCGGCAGCATCAAAGGTAACAGCACCTTCCAGGAGGAACTGGCGTTTACTGAACCCTAACTGTGCCAGGTATTGTATTAAGCACCTTATATGTCGTCTAACAACTGAAAGAGCTACGAATGCCAGCTCCAGTAGCAGGGAACAATGGTCACAGATGCAAACAACTCGGTCCAGGTCACCCAGCCAGTAAGTGGCAATGCCAGGACTCTAACAAAAGTCGGTCTGATCCTAAATATTATAATGTTGACCATAATAAATAAGTTTAAAATTGAAGGTGACCTGACCTAGGGGCTTCTGACTAGTCTGCTGGCCTGGCTGCCCCAGGGCTGGCTGCCACAGCTGTGCCCAGCTCCATCTCTACCTCTGTCCACGCCCAGACATGCAAGTGGGATTTGGTGTGAAAACTGAAGCAGAGATCGGAGAAACTGAATCCTTTCCCCACTCCCCAAGACCCTCCACTCTATGACAATACCAAGAAGTAGAAGCCACTTTTCTCCAAGACTAATTTCTAAAATTTTGCCCTGCCTTGCCATAATGTTTTTTTAAGAAAAAGATTATCTAAAAATCGCCTAATAAAAGCACCTTGGAAACAGACCAGGCCAGAAAGTTAGAAAGCCCAGCAGGGTGGGTAGCTCTTACATGGCACTTCAGCCAGCTTATTACCAAACCCCTCAGGTCCTGAGAATTACAAGGTAACAGGTTTCCCTTTGTCAACAGGAGCAACTGAGCCGATCATGTCCTGCCTGTCAGTGCTGCCCGTGGCCTCCCAACGTGTCCTCGCACTCTCGCCTTTCCCAGCTCCCTTCGCTGTGTAATGAGCAGGGCTTACGCCGACTCTACTAAGTGGTTTCTGGTTTGGATTTGCTATGGTTTTAATGCAAGTATATACCTTCATTCATCTGGGGAACTGTTACATTTCACCATCCCAGAAAAAGTCTGAGAACAAGGGGAAAGCTAAGACTGTTTCTGAAACATGTTAGGGGAGAGAGAGAGAGAGAGAGATCCAGCCAGGAGATTTAGACAAAGGCACCTGTCTTCCTCAAGCCAGGCATGTATTTGTTTATTTTGAGTCAGCCTTAACAATTTAGATCTTCTGGTTTTCCAGGCCCTGGCAGACCAAGGAAACCAAACCATCAGTCCTGGGACTGCCACCTAACAGCTACTCCTGCCCACCTACCCTGTGCTAAGCACTGTGTCAGGTACCCCAGAGACAGGAACGCATGTTCTGGAATGACCACGTGAGAGAGGCACTGGATCCCGGTGAGTATACAGATGAGGAACACCAAGCCTGCAGCAGTCAGTCAGCTTGCTCAAGACGAGTCACACAGCTAGTAATACGAGACACCAAAACCCATGTTCTTGTCATCATGCTAGCTGGACGCTCTGAGGCTGTGCCGGACAACCCACACCAACGGAGGCAATGGGCAACAGTGACAACCAAGAAAGGGAAAAGCACACAGAAACCAAGAGGGCAACAGGCCGGGCCCACTCCACATACACAGACGCAGCAGAGTACGGAAAACATTCGAAACTGCCTCCCTGCCTCCCCAGTCCGTGCCCCGCCCAGTGACCGAATAATGTTCAAAGTCCCAGCTTCAGAATCCTACTATTTCCAAGCATAAGGTACACTCAGAGGATGTCTAACCACACTGCTTTGGCGTGTATTAAGTTCCATGGCTTAAGAGTGACATATTCAAACAACAAGCAAATCCATGAACAAGGGAACAGCTTCTTCCCCTCTGATGCCAAACAACCAAGGTATTTATAGCTAAGAAATAACACAGAGGAAATTCACAGTTCAGAGATGACTTTTCTGCAGCCACAGCACAGTGGAAAGCTTCATAGCTTGGTCGTCAGATTTAATGTGTGTTTGTACCTTAAAAGTGGGCCTTTCTGTTTTCTCCCTTCCTTACTGTGGCACAGAACAGGGTGTCAGAAGAGACTTTGCAGAATCCTACACAGTAATGCGCTGCAGGAACAACGAGCCATCAATTGACAGTGGGACATCTGTCACCAACTTTTTTCCCCTGTGAAATTTCGTTTCAGAAGTAATAGTCGTTATTTAAATGCTAGCATTTAGGTAAGGGCTATCAAGTGAAATCCGTTACTTTATGTTGATAAAAACAGAGGAATTACTGCCGCTGTGAACCTGAGACATGTAAGAACCCATTAATATTAGCTTTAACTCCAGGGATGCTGTGTTACAACATTCATGAGAAAAGCAATAAAGAGAATCTTGCCTCAAAACATTTATGAATTTTTAATTATAACAATACAGAGCCATCATTTTTTGTTAAAATATTAAACAGAAGAATGAAGAAATTAAGGGATGTGTATGTGCATTTATGTATGCAGGTGTGTATATGTTTCTATTTGTATATACACATACACATCTTAGAACATTTGTGGAAACACTAATATAGTAAATTTTTCTTAATTTGAACTTTATTACAATGACATCTATGACTGAGCAAAAGCAGGAGTTTACATCTTTCACAATCTGCATATAAAAACTTGCTTATAAGTGGCCAGGCATGGTTGTTCATGTCTGTAATCCTCAGCACTTTGGGAGGCTGAGGCAGATAGATCATTTGAGCTTGGGAGTTCAAGACCAGCCTGGCCAACATGGTAAAACCCTGTCTCTACTAAAAATAAAAATAAATTAGCCAGGCATGGTGGCTCACACCTGTAGTCCCAGCTACTAGGGAGACTGTGGCAGGTGAATCGCTTGAACCTGGGAAGCGGAGGTTGCAGTGAGCTGAGATCATGTCGCTGCACTCCAGCCTGGGAGACAGAGTGAGACTCTGTCTAAAAAGGAAAAAAAAAAAGAAGAAGAAGAAGAAAAAAAAAACTTGTTTACACGTGAATTCAAATTAGAAGAATTACATGACATAGCTAGACCCTGCTTGTCCAGAAATGGGGTGGGTTATAAACACTCATCTCTGTGTTAGGAATGTGTGAACACAGGGACGCACTCACCCCATAAAAGCTCCAATGACAGTCTAGACTCCTGAGAGGCCACAAAAGTCTCTCTGACCCTGAACATCATGGATCCTTACCATCAACTGAAAATGCAGGGGATTTTAAAGGGAGTCTGTAATAGTAAGAATTAAAGTAAATCAGGAAAGCAAGAAGATGCATAAAACAAAGAGAAAACAAAGCAAGAAACTTCTTTATCTGAAGACTGACATCTGAAGAAAAAGGGGCTATTCTGAGGGGGTGAAGATGTGTGCAGAGACTGGGGGGGGCCCTGACGGGACTCTCAGTGTCAGGGATGGAAGGAAAAGGAAAAGAGGAAGGACAAGACACAGGCTCCTCAGGCACCAGGCACTGGCACGAAAACGTGGTCTACAGACATGATGTGCACACCAAGAACAACTGTCATCTGTAAAGCAAACAAGCTCCACGTTGTCCCAAGAGCTTTCCCCATCCTGCGTTAACATTTCACGCTCACAAAAACCCTATGCAGCTGGTGAGAGTGTTAATTCTATGAAAGCACCTACTGTGTGACTAACACTGTTCTTAGTAGTCAGGTGCTGAGGATGTAGCAGTGAAATAAACAGACCACCACCACCACCCACCCAAAAACACCTCTTACACTAACTCGATCGTAGTACAAAAAGAACATATGGGAACCCAGAGAAGGGGACATTTCATCCCGTGTGGCAAAGTTTCATACAGTAGTCATTTTAGAGACAGTTAAAGGAGCTAAGCTCAATGGGCTTAGAATAAAGATCATGCTAAAATGAAAATCAATCCACAACCAAACCCTACACTGTCTCCTACACTGCACATCCACAACCAAATCCTGTACTGTCTCTGCTCCGCGTCCCTGGCCCTCTCCACCACCAGTGGCTCCTGCTCGCATTCCCATCTCCTGAGAGCAGGTGCTCTGCTCGTTCACGCTGGCAGCCTTCGGCACTGTAAGACTAAAGTGACAGGAATGACTCCCTTTGTATATTTTGGAAACAGATGGTTTGCTTTCATTAATGTAATTCCATATGTAAATGTACTACAGCTTGGAACAAGAATTAAAAAGAATGACAGGTTTCATTTTTCACAAGCAACTGTGATGTTTTGAAAACGGCTCTGCCATGCTATCTACTGACACTTGTCATACTTTACAGGTAAAGACACAAGAGCTGACAGTGAGAAGGCCTTCGTTCCTGCACCGGTTCCTCCTGCAGCTGCCCTGTGACCTGAGGCCACCACCCACCTCTTCTGCTTCCACTTTCCCTGTGCATAAAGTCAGGGTGGCCATATGTGCCCTGCACATCCTCAGACTGACTGGGGACCCTGACTAGAGAGAAGCCCAGAAAAACACGCAATAACAAAGGCAGAAGAGGCATGGGCAAGGCATGACGGGCAACTACACTTGAGGGCTGGGGAGAGAAGGCAGCCATGCTGACGGCCTCCGTGTGAACCACTACCAAAAGCATCTCCCTTGGAATTCTGTCCAGTTGCCACAGTGCTCCCCACCTTCTTCATCATCACTAGGAAATACTCACTAGGCTGACCAGATAAATGGAAAGAGTGGCTTGACTCAGGGGTGGGGCAGGGATTGGCTGGGAAGGAACATGTGTGAATTTTCTAGGGCGGCAGAAATGTTCCATACTATATCCTGATAAGGGTTTGCATTAGATACATGTATTTGCTAAACCTCAATAAATGGTATACAAGATTTGTATATGTCACTGTACATTTATTTTACCAAAAAAAAAAAAGTGAACTCTAGTTAATGATACATGTGCTACAGCATTTAAGGGTAAAATACACTGAAATCTGCAACTTACTTTAAACTGCATTAAAAAATAAGATGAATTAATGGACAGATAGGAAGCTGGATAGATACGTGATAAAGCAAATGCAACAAAATGTTAATTACAGAACCTAGATGGTTGGTATGTGTTTGCTATAAAATTCTTTCAATTCTTCTGCATGTTTGAGTATTTTCATAATGCAAGTTTGAGGAGGGAAACAATGGTTGATACGGAATAAGTTCCAGATAAAGTTAGAAGCATAAGGAACACCAAAGACGGTCAGGTGCGGTGGCTCACACCTGTAATCCAGAACTTTGGGAGGCCGAGGTGAGGGGATCACTTGAGGTCAGGAGTTCAAGACCAGCCTGGCCAACTTGTTGAAACCCCCTCTCTACTAAAAATACAAAAAATTAGCCACACATGGTAATGGCACCTGTAATCCCAGATACTCAGGAGGCTGAGGCAGGAGAATTGCTTGAACTCGGAAGGTGGAGGTTGCAGCGAGCCAAGATCGCGCCACTGCACTCCAGCCTGGGTGACAAGAGTGAGACTCTATCTCAAAAAAAAAAAAAAAAAAAAGAAAGAAAGAAAGAAACACCAAAGGCTAAGGTAGCCTAGAAAGGCAGGACAGAAGCTGGACCTTAAAATGAGACATCAGATGACCAGGAAGCAGAGGAAGGCCTCTCCAGGAAGGAGGCGGCATCTAAGCAGAGCGGCTGAGGCACTGGCCTGCACAGAGCAGGTGTGGAGAGGGGAGCGCCTACGGCAGAGCTACGCCACACATTCAAAATTGCAGAGTGAATCCTACGTGCTTGTCTATGTCCTCCACTCAGCCAACAGGAGAGACAGGCACCCAGCCATTCATGAGGGATCCACCCCCTTGACCCAAAACCTCCCACCAGGCCCCCACTCCAACAATGGGGATGACATTTCCACATGAGATTTGGAGGGGCACACACCTAAAAAACACCAAGTAGTAACCGCAGAGAACAAATCTAGTGCTTATATGCCAAGCACTGTCCCAAGCGCTTCACACATATTATCTCATTTACTTCTCAGTTAAATCCAATGAGATGTACGTACTATTCTTAGTGTTATTTTGCAGAACAGCAGGGCCAGATGGTGCCCTCCCCAGAGGTCTGGGTGCCCCGAGCTCAGAGACTCCAGCACCAAGCTGGCCCACTCCTCCGAGGTCTCAGTTGCCACTCCTGGGTACGTCCTCCCAACTTCTAGACCAGGCTCGTCCAACCTCCTTGCAGGTTGCCCCAGCCCAAGGTAGGAGCTGCCTCCCTCCTCACACCTCCTGTTGGCTTCACACCTGCAGACCATTGCTCGCAGAGATTCTTTCTGTTCCAGCGTGGCCTGTCTCCTGCCTGGAGTGACACGAAGAGGGACCCGGCCCCCGACAGCTGTGATCCGGCTTGGCTTGGGCTGCTGTGCCACTGGCTCCCTTCCCCAGAGGCAGGCCACCCGGGGCTTTATTGTTGAAAACACGGCAGAGGCTTGCAGTGAAGCCTTTCACACACAGGTTGTCTATCAGCGAGCTCCATCGCCTCCTTACCTTCCCACCCCTGGCCTCCCCTCTCTTGGCCAAAGGCCTGGCACAGAAAAGGTAACCCCTCTGCATTCCCACTGCTCCGGGCGCCTGCCCAGGCCCACCGCCTGGCTTTCACTGTTGGGGTACTTTTGGGTGCTGTGTGGCCTACTCTCAGGGAACAGCTTTTCCTAAGTCCTCCCAGAGTCCCACTTCCGCTCTCACTCTCCCGCTGACCCGGCTTCCATGACACTTGTAGCAGATGCTTTGTGACGTGGGGTTGAAATGATTTCCTTGTTTCACAGGGAATGGTCTTATTTTCACTGTTTCTTCATACTTTGTTGTTTGGGGGAGATTTCAAGAGAAAGAGCAGAACAGAAATGCTCCTCTTCTGACACCTCTGTGCAGAGACCATGCTAAGTTAACAACTGCCAGCAGGTTCTCTACTGGGCCCCCCGGCTCTCCAGGGCATGGGAACACCTCCCTGTGGCCTCCCTGGGGCTGAAGCAAAGCCTTAGAAGAGGGCAAGACCACTCCTCGGGGGCAAGGTAGTGAGGCGAACACATCAGACTTTCATTTTTAATAACGATTTAGCATAGAACAATTTGCCACTTACGGCCTCACTCGATAAAAAAATGTGCTTTTTATTCCATATTGTATGACTAGCACTGAAAGGATAAAGGGGGAAAAAAACACAAAAAGAGAAAGATTCAAGACCACAAAAAATAAAATGAATGTGCACCAACAAGCTACTGGTGACTTCCTGCTCCATGCCCGCTCCCTGCTCTGGGCACAGCAGGCCCTCCTGAGCAAGAACAAGAACAGAGGATGCATGCACGAGGCGCACGCACACAAATCACTAATGGACAAGTCTGGATCACTCCCCAGGGCAAGGCTCCTTCCAGGGCAGACATGGACAGGGAGCCTGGGTTAGACAATGAGGACGCATAGCTTCCTGCTTTACTTCCTACACACAAAGATTTCTATCAAAATCACTGGAGGAAATACACAAACAGAAGATATCTTGGAATTCTCCAGAGTGGTACAAGCCCAAATGAACCTTTTCTTACACACTCCAAACTCATCCTCTCATGACATCATTCTTTGCCTGCAAGTTCTCCCAAGTTCAGCCCTGGACCTGCCCTCAAGCTGGAACTAACCAGATGGTCTGTGGCTCTACCTCTAAGAAACATTATAATGTCATTGGCATAGGGCATGGGGAGGGAGCCCTCTTCCAGGAAATAACATATGATTGGTACGTCCTCTACTGGAAACTTCACCAGAACTAGTCAAACCCCCTGTGTGCCTGGTTCATCTCACCCACTCATCGAAAGCATGTAAAACACGCCGAAGTTCTGCTAATTTGCTTTTCCTCTTTTTCATTCTCTGTCTGGTCGGTCTCACTGGCCCACAGTTTCTCTAACTTTATTAAATTACCCAGTTTTACTCCCACATATTACTCTTGATACCTTTCCCTCCTCCTATACAATACATTCCCCCTTTGATCAATACACTCACTGGCCCCCGACACACCAGGTGCCCTGCCAAACGCACCCTCCCTAGTTTACTCTTGTAATGTATATGCCAAATACTAAATCCCCTATTTACCCAAGAGGAAATTAAGGCATCTTAATTTCTGTAGTAACAGTTTCCCGAGGACAAACAGCAAGTAAATGATGAAGTCAAAATTTCAACATGGGTCTCCTGACCCCAAGTGACACAGGCTGGATGCATTATGGGGTGGATCCCGAATGGACTGCTTCCGGGCCTGCTAATGCTTCTCTCTCACTCATTCAACAAATGGTTCTGCTAGAAGCTGATGGGTGTTCAGACCTGGGAAAGAGTTCAGACTGGGGATACAGAGGTGTGTGCTTGGTCCCGCTGTCTTATGTTGTATGGTTTTCACAAAGAACTGGTTTCTCACTGTCATGATGGCACCAAGTTAAAAGAGGAAGTTGTTCCTGGATTCTCTGAAAACTGAATATTTAAAGTATCTCTTCTACAAGTAAACAATACAAAAATTCCCAGGGTCAAAACTGCTTAAGATATCTACCTTTAGTGGTGAGAACTTTCGAGGTGACCTCCAGTTTCTCCAGTGGCTCCATTCCAATATTCTCCAGTTTAATGATTAGTTGCTGACTTTCTCCATTGTAAAGCTGGACAGATACATTAGTAGATATTTCATCACCAGAAGAAGGTTGCAATGAATGTGCAGATCTAAAATAAGAAGAAAAAGAAATTTAAAGGAGAAAGAAGGAAGAAGCCAAGGTCATTTTAGAACTACTCACATCAGACAGAAGAATCACCATACCCGTGTATTTCAGGAATAGGGGTTAGGAAACCCCAGCTTCACACATGGAGCTCAGTGCCCAGCTAGCAGGAACAGAAAGCGAGCTGCCACAGGCCCCGTGCCTTCCTCATACAGACACGTCCGGGTCTTTGTGTGTCATAAACATGAACGCCCTCACGCAGCCTTCATTTCTCATGCGTATGTGACGTGTACAAACAATTACTAAGTTATGGAGGACAAAAATTAAATGATGAATTGATTCAAATAAACCATGAATCACGGTATTGTTCTCTCAAAATCTAAAAAATGTCATGCTTAGAAGTGCCTTGGGAAAATCCATAGATTTCAGAGGAAAACACATACAAACCATTCCAGCTAATAACATGAGAACTGAGGTCAAACAGACATGAGAAGCTGTCCAACAGGCCCCTTCCTACAGGGACAGTGAGGAATGCCCACCAACACCCAGTGTCACACAAGGCAGCTGGGCCAGGCCCTGGGGTCAGGCCGTGTCTGTGGGGCTCCATCCTCACACCAGTCAGGTGAGGCCCTGGTCTGTGGGACAGGCCAAGGCAGCCAGGCCAGATGAACGTGGAGCCCAGAGGCCGGGGCCTCCCGCGACTCCTGCACTAAAGCTCTCAACCTGTAAGCCCTCGTCTGACTTCTCCTGACTTTAACTGAATCCACAAAGCTGACTGTCCTGGCTGTGTCCTTCCCAACCCACAGGTGGCAAACAGTGGGTTGGGAAGGAAGTCACTGGTGACCACAGAGAAAAGATATCTGGTAGCAAAATGGGGACAGAAGCCAGCGAACGACAAATAGACGCATGTGGCAGGTGAGGGTAAATGCCCACAGGGCTCCCTGGAGAAGTTTGGCTACAAAAAAAAGGGGCAACTAGAGGAGGTGGCCAGATGGGGTTGGCGGACATGTTCTCCTGGGCCCCGAGGGTTTCCTGAGGGCCCCAATACCTTCTTCCTGTACTGAAGGATTTCCACAGGGAGCCGCAATTACTCCAACAAACTGGAGCCAACATTGTGTGCTTAGTGTAACCAGAAATGGCTCGCAACGTCAGCTAAGCGGACGGTGGACCACTCCATCCAGGCACCCTCCAGCTGCCCTTCTGATGCCCAGCTCCTCTTAGCCCTGCTCCCGGGCACAGCACGTGGGATCAGAGTCAGATCTGCTTCCCAGGCCACGGGAGCACTTGCTATCACACAGTTGGTCCAAAGCACAGAAAAGAAAGTTCCAGACTCACACCTCTGCCATTCAAGGGAAGAAATGCTGCTTAACATGAGCCAAGCTCACGGAGCCGGGCACGTGCTTCTTGGGGACTTCTGGTTGCAGACTCTGATTGAGGAGCTTCGGCATCCAAACCAACTTTTGGTGAAATAATTGCATAATAAATCAAGGCAAGCTTCTGGGAATTTATATATCTTTAATGTTCATGAGTCAAGAAACACACTTCCTCTGTCAAGGAAGGAAAACTGGACTCGTGTCCTTACCATAAATGGCTTCCTCCCATCTTTTAGCAGGCAGCCTTTCTTAAGAAAAAGTTTGTGGTCAATGTGGAATTGCAGAGAAGGTATCAGGAAAAAAATAAAGCACGGCCAAGACTCACTATTTTGTGTCTCAAACAACAGGATTTTGAGATAAAACTAAACAATGCTTCTGACACTGTAAGGAAAGAAGGAAAGAAGGTCCCAGAGCTGAGCAAGCAGGCAGTCACAGGGCCTGGCCGTGACACAGGCCCTGACAGTCCCAGCTGCAGCGTCCCAGTTGTCACGAGCAGTGGAGCTTGGGTGGGACTCAGGCTGGCCCTGAAAAGGAGCTGAGTCCTGAACAGGCCGTGGCACTAAAGAGATGGCAGCAGGGACCCCACTCCAGCCAAGGTCAGGCCCCCAGGAAGGGGCTGCAGAGGCTGGGCAAGGGCCAGGTCCTGTTTCCCAGGAGGAGATGAGGACCAGGAGTTTCTTTGCAGAGAGAAACTCTAATGTGAGACTATGGATTTACCTCAGCAAACAGTGGGAGGCAGCACGAAGGTCTACGCCAGCCAGACTCTCCTTTTTAAGGAGATGGCCCCTAATACGTGGTCTGTGTTGGGTGAGTCAGCCCCTAGGTCTGACCAGCATAGGAACTGCAAGGGGGAATCACTGGTGCCTGAAGTTAGGCACGCCTATGTCCCCCGAACACTCTGTGGGTTCAGCTGCCCTTCCTGTAGCTCTGCCCTCCCCACCCCGGCACTGGACCAAAAGCTTTTTCAAGACAGGGACAATTTTTTTTTTTTTTTTTTTGAGACAGAGTCACATTATGTCAGTCAGGCTGGAGTGCAGTAGCGCAATCTCCACTCACTGCAACCTCCACCTCCTGGGTTCAAGTGATTATCCTGCCTCAGCCTTCCGAGTAGCTGGGATTACAGGCACACCACCACACCCGGCTAATTTTTTTGTAATTTTAGTAGAGACAGAGTTTCACCATATTGGCCAGGCTGCTCTTGAACTCCTAACTTCAGGTGATCCCCCTGCCTCAGCCTCCCGAAGTGCTGAGATTACAGGCATGAGTGAGCCACCGGGCCCAGCCGGGACTTTCAATCTCTGCATTATCAGCTCCTACCTAGCCAGGTACCTGGCGCATAGCAGGCACTCAGTAAGCATGTATTGAACAAATTAATAAGCATCTCAAATTTGAAGCACTATGCAACACAGAAAAGAACCCTAGCAGTAATAGACATGGGCCTGGGATACAGTGGCCTGCTGCACACTTCACGGCTGCCTCTTGAGCCTCACCCTGTGCAGTGCATCTCTGCATGGCTGCCTGGCCACGGAGAAGGTGGGACAACGCATTTCCACAGGAGACGCCATCAGGCCAGCTGCTCCTGACCTTGGCCCTCGTCACTGTCAGTGCTCAAGGTACCACTCCAGCCAGGCTCCATTTGCGCACGTCTGACTTCCATCCTGGAGTGCTCCCTGCATGTCCCACCCGCTGCCTACAGGCTCTGCTCCTCTGCCTGTCTCCCCGCAGAGGCCTTTCCTGAGAACTCCCTGCAAAGCAGGCCTCGCCATCTGAGCCTGCTTTGCCAAGTGAGCTGCCTTCTGTCTCTGAAGATCTGCCTCTTCTGGACATCTCATCTGACCCAGCTGTGTTTGCATCTCAGCACTGAATTCTCCTACATCATGGTCTGTATTTATTGGGTTGGTTGATTTATTGTTCCCTCTTCTTTGCATTTTTTTCTATGCTGGATTATCTGACCAATTGTTGTGGATCTTATAAGGCCCAGTTGAATATCACATCTTCTATGAAGCCTTCCTGAACCCCAAAGACAGGGTCAATCTCACCTTTGTTTTCATATTACAGGGCCAGTTAGCAAATTTGACTCTATTAGTCTGAGTACCTCCCTTCCAGGCTGTGAGCTCATACAAGGGGAGAGGCCTAGGTCCAGGGCATTTTTTTATTCATTGCTAGTCCTATAGGACCTAAAGCACATGGTAGGTGTCGATAAATGTTTGTGAGTAAATTTAATGAATCAGTCACTGGAACGTTCACATTAGATTAATAGCAACCAAAACTCACTTAAAGAACAGTCACATTTTATTTCAGGAAATCACCTTAGAAAAATATATACATTATGTACAATTTTTTTAAATAAGAAATAAAAAACAAACATTTTAACTCCGAATCAGTTCCGCTGGGCCCTCCTCCTCCAGCCCCTGGTCGTCAGCAGAATGGGCTGGGATCCATATTCTTCCCTAGGACCCGGGGTCATTTTCATGGTGGCCACCCACAGCAGCACATCTTCTTGTTGAGAGGTAGCAGGTACCAGAGCATGTGTGCACCCCCATCACAGCATTCACAGGACAATAAAAATGGTGGGTCAGGGGCATTATCTTTGGAAACAATTCTAAACGCAGGAGAAAAAGGGGGGGCGCAAAGAGAAGCAGACAGAGGACCCGCTTTCTTCACTGCCTTTTACACCTGGCAGGGACTTTCAGGGAGGCCTTATTAGCAGGACGAATGACAAAGTTGAAGCACCTCTTCTCAAGACATTTTTCCTTTTTGGTAACAGCCACCTTTAGTGTTTCTTCGCCATAAGCCACCCCCGCACTTTTGCTGGAGCGCTGGCTGGGGCTCGCTGAGCTGGAGCCAGAGCCGTGGTCTCCTTCCCCAGCTCTCTCAGGGTTCACCACCAGCTTCTGATGGACGGCTGGTGCTCTATACAGGCCTGTGAGCACGTGCTGCAAAACTGTAGCTGGAGCTAGTGTCCTTCCTAGCCTAGTGCCCACGGGGTGCCACAGTTCTACAGACAGCAGTGGCAGAATTCAGCAGCAAAGCCTGAGCTGGGAGTCTGCACATCTGGCTATTCGAGCTAATGTGCTCAGAAACATCCAGGCCCGGGAAGTCCTGGTGGCAAGCTCAGAGGAAATCATGTGTCCACCCAACACTGAAGCCTTGCCAAAACTCATCTTTCTAAACAGCATATGGAGGTATAAAATCCACCTAGCTTAAGTATGCAATGCAATCATTTTCAGTACATTTACAAATCACTGATACCCAGTTCTAAAACACTTCCAGCACCCCACAGAGATGCTGCAGATGCACTTCCAATCAGTTCAGTCCCCACGCCACTGCCAGCCTCAGGCAGCTGCTGAGCTGCGTCCCGCCGCCGGAGAGCTGGCTTTCTGGATGTTTCATATCAGAGGACTCACGCTCTGCGCCTCTTGAGTCTGGCTCTCGCACTCAGCAGCTTGCTTCTGAGGCTGGTCTGTGCTGGAGCGCGTGCCCTTCGTCCCTTCATTGTGGAGTGGTGTTCCACTGCAGGGGCACGCCACATTCTGTTGACCCTTTCACCAGCTGACAGCCATCTGGGCCCTTTCCAGTTTTCTGATGGTGAATGATGCTGCTATGAACATGCACGTACAGGTTTTTGTGTCAACATATATGCTCAGTTGTCTTGTGCAGACACCTAGGAGTCGAATTGTTGGGTCATACGGTAAAGTTATATGTAACTTCTTAAGAAACTGCCCATGTGTTTTCAAAACGGATGGCCCATCAGCGTCCCTACCAGCCTCACATGAGGGGTCCAGCTTCTCCGACACCTTTTACCCCTGCTATCGTGAGCCCCCTGACCGGGTGTGAACTAGGGCTTCACGTGATGCCAGTTCAGAGACTAATGATGTCCACCATCCTTCCAGGTTGCTTGCTAGCTATTTGTATATCTTGTGGTGAAACAACTACTCACATCTCTTGTCCATTTTTTAAATTAGGTTGTCTTCTTTTTATTAAGTTTTAAGAGTTCTTAATGTGAATATAAACTCTTTATCAGATATTTAATACGCAAATATTGTCTTCCAGTCTGTAACTTTCATTACTGGTGTCTTTGGAAGCATAAAAGCTTTTAATTTTGATGAAGTCCAATCTGTCAACATTTTATTCCATGGATCCTGCTTTTGGTGTCACACCAAAGAACTCTGCCCAATTCAAGGTCATGATAATTTTCTCTTATTTTCTTCTAAAAGTTATACACTTTCAGCTTTTACACTCAGGTCTATGATCCCCTTTGAGTAAATGTTGTCTGTGTTTCATTTTATTCCCCAATTATATGTCACTGTCTCCACCTTTCCTTCCTCTGTCAGAAGACTGCCCTGCCTGCCCCCGTACCCAGCCTATTCCTTCCCCCACTCCCATTGAGCTTGGTGTCGCCTCCTGGAAACTCTTCCCTGAGTCCATGACCTCCCCCAGCACGTGGGACCTCCTCCATCAGAGTCCTGACAGTGGTGCACCGTGGTTATTCGGCGACTCATCAATCTCCCCACATGACAGAACTTCCCCTGAGGACAGAGACCAGGACAGTCATATGGCTGCTACAGCCCCAGAACCCAGCACAGCAACTGGCAAATCAAAGGTTCTATTAAACACATGAACAGGCTTTAAAAACATTTCAGGCTTGTAATCCCAGCACTCTGGGAGGTCGAGGCAGGTGGATCACAAGGTCAAGAGATCAAGACCATCCTGGCCAACATAGTGAAACCCCGTCTCTACTAAAATACAAAAAAAAATTAGCTGGGCGTGGTGGTACACGCATGTAGTCCCAGCTACTCGAGAGGCTGAGGCAAGAGAAATGCTTGAACCCAGGAGGCGGAGGTTGCAGTGAGCCGAGATCGTGCCATTGCACTTCAGCCTGGTGCCTGGCGACAGAGCAAGACTTTGTTTCAAAAAAAAAATTTTTTTTCAGAAAATCCCAAGACACATTTTATGGAAATGGCCAAAAGGATATCCATTAAGTGTTATTCATAAGTGCAAAAATTAATAACAGGCCAGGCGTGGTGGCTCATGCCTGCAATCCCAGCACTTTGGGAGGCCGAGGTGAGTAGATCACTTGAGGTCAGGAGTTTGAGACCAGCCCGACCAATGTGGCAAAATCCCATCTCTACTAAAAATACAAAAATGAGCCAGGTGTGGTGGCGGGTGCCTGCCATCCCAGCTACTCAGGAGACTGAGGCAGGAGAATTGCTTGAACCCGGTAGGCAGAGGTTGCAGTGAGCCGAGATCACGCCACTGCACTCCAGCCTGGGCGTCAGAGCGAGACTCAGTCTCAAAAAAAAAATAATTAATTAAAATATAATATAAAAGTTTAACTTAAATTCCCTATATTTTTAAGGGAATTCCTAAATTCCCTAATTTTGTTTTTCAAACGAATTATGATTCCATAGGCTAATTTCACATTTTGTTCTGATCATGGTAAGAAAGATTTCAACTTTGTTCTAATTCTTTTTAAGCAAAACACATTGACGTTGTTTATCTTAAAGAAATATTCACCTATATTCTGGTCATAAGAATTACAGGCTCTTTGTGCCATTAAAAAAAAAAAAGTAAGACCAAAAATGATGCCTAGGAGCCACTCTGTTCTGTGACCCTCGTGCACACTACCTGGGCAGAGAGGTGCTGATCTGCAGTCTTGGCAAGGCGGGAATGACTTCAACTGTGGAGCCACTGGTTTTGATTCCTGGCAGGTTATCCAGCAGACAGTCACTGAACACACCGAAGACTGTGGTATGGTAACCTGGAACAGAAAATGAACACCTTCAGTCCACTCAGCAACAGTGAGAAGACCACGGGGCTCCTCCTCAGAGACCTGAGTTCCAAAGCTGCCCACCAACCTGCCCGCGCACCCACACGCCCGCCCTCAAGCCCCGAGACCCTCACTCTCCTCATCCATGCTGGGGAGGATAATACCATCTGCATTCCTGCTTCACAAGGCTGGCTGGGCCCAAATGAAAGACTATATGCAAAGGTCCTTGTAAACTACAAATGTCTACTTAATAATCAGTATCTCATCCCTTTACTCATTTGCTTTTCAGAATTTATCTATCTCTAAAACGAGAATGATAGTTAATATTCTTTTCCAGGACATAATGTGACTTAATGAGTATTTGAAAAATGCTTCAAAACCTTCTGTTGAGAGATGAAAGTTCAAGAGCCAATTATTGTTATTATAGCTGCTACGTGACATGCCAAATGTGCTCTATGTATACAAGCACTATAATTTAAGATTAGCAAATTTCCCATGTTAAAAAAAAAAGTCCACTGCTTAGATAAGCACTAGAAATTGTTTAAGCAAAGCTTTAAAATGGCTTTTGAAATTTCACCAGATAATTATTATAAACAACATTCATTCTGTAACAAAATTAAACAGTACCCAATGGCTAGATGCCTAGGGTGACAACTTTTCTGCATTCATAGGAGACTATTACATATACACAGAGAGGCAGCCACTCCCTCAAGGGCAAATCAGGGACCTTACACAGCCTCAATCAGCCCCGGCTTACCTCCTGCCAGCTTGAAGCTGCCCTATCAATGGAACTCACATTCACAGAAGCCACACTTCCTCTAAAGTACACCTCTTCAGAGACGTCTTTAACTGGCAAACATTTTCCTCCCCAAAACCACATCTGTCCTTTCTATAGAACCTGGTATGACGTGGTTTTGTCTGCTAAGCAGCCATTATTTTACAGTCCTTAATTTAAATCAGCCATTTTCTTTTATTCCCCTTGCTTAAAAAAAACTACCATGGCCAGGCACGGTGGCTCACGCCTGTAATCCTGGCACTTTGGGAGGCCAAGGCGGGTGGATCATGAGGTCAGGAGTTCGAGACCAGCCTGACCAATATGGTGAAACCCCATCTCTACTAAAAATACAAAAATTAGCTGGGTGTGGTGGCACCCACCACACACATCTCAGCTACTCAGGAGTTGAGGCAGGAGAATTGTCTGAACCTGGGAGGCAGAGGTTGCAGTGAGCTGAGATCGCACCAGTGCACTCCAGCCTGGGCAACAGAGGGAGACTGTTTCAAAAAAAAAATAAATAAATAAAAAAACACCGTATAAACCCACAAGTCTGATGACAAATAGCACATCATGATGTCTGACAATACAGGGTCAGTCTTTTTGACTTCATTCCCAAATCAGGCCAAAAATGAACACTCACTAGTCTGGACGCAGGATAAACTACTAAGAAATGCGTGACTAAGGCTCCTACTCCTCATCCGTGAACATACTAGTTATGGGTTACATGTTATTCTGAATCGAGCCCTTCACTCCTCATTGTTCCTCTCTAATCTATTAATATCTCCTACATTCTGCTGCCAGGCCTTGGCTATGGTCCTACCTCTGTCCCCCTCTATCTGGGTCCTTGCTGGAGTTTGATCATTGGTGTCCCTGCCTCCAGTCCTTCCCATCTCGACAGAGATCCTGGATCCTGAGGGATGGCTCTGAATTGCCCACCTAACCACATCTCTATTCAAATAACACAGCAGCCCCACTGTCCCCTGGAGAAAGCTGGCATCCTTCAGCACAGCATATAAGTAAGGTCCCCAGGTGGGCCCTCTGCCTCCCTTCCAGCCCGTCTCATCCCTGCCACCCTGCCCTGGACCACCCACTCTGACCGCCCCCAGATCCCCCAAATGCACCATGTTCTCTCTTACCACCACATTGTTCTTTCTGCCTGGAACCCTTTCTGCCTCCTGTGGACACCCCACCACTCCCTCCATGGCCCACCCCCACTCATTTGAATAGTTCCTAGTTGGCCTTTAAGCCTCAGCGTCATCGACCAACCCACTCTCCCAGCTGGGTCCATGCCCAGAGTCATTCACTCCTACAGCCACTCCGCTCCCTCTTCCCGCTTGGGGCAGGGCACCCTCACCTACAATTACACCTGCCTCCCTCACCCCTAGGGAGTACCCTTCCAGCAAATGTCTGCTCTTCCAGCCAACAAACACACACTGAAGACCTACTGTGTGCCAGCCTCCACACTAGGCATTGAGCTGCCACTGAGCGAGACACACAAGGCCAGCAAGGACTCCATCGCACAGGGACAGGAAGGAGATCAGCACGCAGGGGCCTAGGCCAGCGAGCACACGCCAAGGAAGGCTCCAGGAGGAGGGGAAGCCTGCGCCAAGGACTGTGGGAAGCCGAGGAGCCAGCCACAGTGGTAAGCACTCGGATGGGGCACAGGCAAAGCCTCGGAAAGTCTAGAAAGCTGCCAGAACTAAAGAGTCTTCTAGAGACTGAAGCAGGATTTCGCAGGAGGAGAGCTGCAGAGAGGAGGTTGTGGAGGCCAGCAGAAGCCAGACCACACCCGGCTCCAGAGCAACACTTACGACCCTGCCTTGATAACAAGGGCCCCGGCGAAGGCTATGAGGCTCCCAGTTGAGAGATGTCAGGAGCAGATTCTCACTAGGAAGATCACTGGGCCACAGATAGCAGGTGCGTCTATTAGCAAGCAAGACCAGGGCAGAAACACCCTTCCCAATGCTTTTGTGACAAACCCTAGAAGAGTTATGATCTGCAAGGCAGGAAGGGGAGGTGGCAGTTCTTGGGAAACAGTGATGGAGGGGTTTGGGGGTGCTGTGAGAGACAGCAAGGGTCAAGGATGACCCCCAAGAACGTGTTAGGGCAAACGGCAGATGGTGATGCCTGCACTGAGACGGAGGCTTGACGGGGCAGCTTTGGGGAGGCGAGGTGCGGAGTTCTGCTTTTCACCTACTTTAAAGGGAAGCTGGGAAGGGCTGGAGGTGCAAGCTAAGAAGAAGTCCAGCCCTGGAAATCATCTGCACATTGGAGGAACTGAAGACAGGAAGGCCAAGGGCATCAGTGGGATCACCTAACGTAGCTTGTGGAAGAGGAAGAACGAACAGAGCCAGGGAACAGAGGGTGAGGGGTGGGAAGGAGAAAAGTGGGGTGTGAGGAAGGCTTGGCTGAGGGTGGGCTGCACAAGACAAGAGAGACCCAAACAGAAGGGCCAGAGAGGCAGCAAAGCATCTGGAGGGGCAGGGTCACAGCAGCCAGAGGAGAGGGCATGCCACATGGAGGGTTGGCCAGGGACTCAAAGGGCACTGAGGAGTAAACTTAGAAAAAAACTGAAAAGTAAGCCCCGGACTCAGCCCAAAAAAACAATGCTTGTGACAGGAGTTTTGGCGAAGTGAAAAGGGCTGAGTCCAGGATGCAGAGGGTTAAAGGACCTCTGCAGAGGTGGAGAGTGGATTCAGCGTGTGTAGACACCCTCTGAGGGTTTCCTGTGAGAAGGAGCAGAAGGAAGGAAGGGAAGGAAGGCTCACTGGAGGAGCCGAGCAGAGGGAGGAGGGGCGGGGGTGGGGTCAGAGCACAGGAAGGACCCTCCCACCACCACACACTCTGCAGCCTGCAAGCAGGTTTTCTCACACAGTCTTCATTATCTTCTAACTGGTGAGGACTGGCATGACGGGCGATGGGCTCTAGGCCTCACGGAGGCCAGGCAAGGATTCAGCAGTCCCTCCTGAACAGGAACCACGAAGGGACTCTCCTTACCGTTCACAGTAATTGTTCCTGTTGTCTGCGGGACCCCAACTAGCGTCACTGGGTACAGACCAGATTCAGCCGGGAGAGAAAGTGCCGCAGGGAGAGACTCGAACTCCACTCCACTGGTGAGCAGCCCCTAAAACAAGCAACGCAGCATCGTAAGCCAGACCAAACCCACCGTGTGCGCTCAATTCCAGATGTGCCTTAAGACACTGGCTCCGGCACATCTGGGACTGCTGGAATAAAATGACCATCAGGCATTATAGAAACCCACAGAACTTCAGAGACAGTGTATGGTGTAACGCAAAACCACCTTGACGCGGTAAGCCCTGTGGGTGCACAGGCAATGAATCACGGATCAACTTATTTTAGCCCTGTTTGCTGTATGTCTAATATTTGTTTTGTTTCATCATTTTACCAAATTGGAATGTGAACACAAAGAGAAAATATTTTATTTATAAACAAAAAGAAATAAAAACATACCTGGGCATGGTGGCTCACACCTGAAATCCCAGCACTTTGGGAGCCCAAGGTGGGAAGACTGATTGAGCTCAGGAGCTCAAGACCAACCTGGGCAACATAGTGAGACCCCATCTCTACAAAAAAAATTTTAAATCAGTCGGGCAAGGTGGCACACACCTGGGGTCCCAGATACTTGGGAGACTGAGGTGGGATAATCACCTAAACCCGGGAGGCTGAGGTTGCAGTGATCATACCACTGCACTCCAGCGTGGGGGAGAGTGAGACCCTGTATCAATCAATCAATCAATCAATCACATGTGGAACTATACCACCATTAATATCCCTGCCACACATCTGTGAGTTATCAGCTCATTTCAGTATGTACTAAGCTTGCTAGCACAGGCTAGTGGACAAAGCAGGCAGATGCCCTGGCCTCAAGAAGCTGGCCCGTGATGAGAAGCAGTGCAGGGATGCCAGCTCTCAGGACTTCTCAACGTTGTAATACAGGACCTACTCAGGGCACTAAAGCAAGAGACAGGAAGAAAAAGCTTACAGACAATAATTCACAGAAAACAAAACAGGATCATAGAAAACGCTATGGAATCTACAATGAAACCTGAACTTTCAAGTACATTTAGCAAAGTGAGAGTCAGGAAGAAAAGGAGTTACTTCTATAGTTTAGCAATAAACAACTGGAAAAAATGTATAAAAAAATCTCATTAACAAGAGATCAAAAGCATCAACTATATTAGAATAAACCTAACAAATGATGGGCAAAGTTTCATTACAGTCACAGAGCACTGCTGAGATCATTTAAATATGGCCTCCGCAAAGGGGGAGATTCTGGATTCTTTTCAGCAGGTTGGTTTGCTGCAGCGGTATGGTCATAGCAACCCTGCAACTATCTCAGATGTATGACAGGACTGAGCACATGAGTAGATGTGTTGATGGTGGGAGTCCGAGCTCTCACGCAGGAAGGAAGGACACACGGATGGAGGAAGGTGAACACCGTCTGCAGACGCGCTGGAAAGCAAGGGTCCCCTGAACTCAGGGCAGATGTCCATGATGCAGATAGATGCTTATATGCATGTGTACATATATGTAGGCATATGGTTTAGATACATATGTGCAATCTCGTGTATGTGTAGATGCGCACAGACTTTGCCTAACTCTTGTCTACAGAAAGCACCCAGAAGCAAAGCCACTCTCTCGGCAGTGAGTCCACGTACTGCCCGGACTTGGAGCCAAGGTGTGAAATGATCTATGTGTGGAACAGATGTAGCAGGCTAGGGTGGAAGCGGAGAAGCCAATTGTCTCTAGGCAAATATATTGGCATTTATTTCTTTTTAAAATAGCTAAAGCAATATGGCCAACTGCTACCATTTTTTAAATGTGAATGGTGGTATACGAGTGTGCAGTATTCCCTGTAACATTTCGTATGTTTAAAATACTTCTTAATTTAGTTTTTAAAATTTTGCCCATGATTTGTGGGCTATCTCCATGTGGTGCTTTTTATTTTATTCCCAGCTCTTCCTCATTTGTTATAATAAGCACATATTGTTTTTAAACCAGTTAAAAATGAAAGCTGCATTTTAAGACCAAAAAAAATGTGTAAGAAAGAGCAGCAGGCATATGATACTTTATCCACTTTGGGGAAGATTCTCTAAACTGCTTTTCCCTACTAAGGCTGAGAAGAAAGCCACTGGAAAGGTCTGAGCCGAGAGCCAAGTCCCACTGCAGGTCAGTCCTCACCCAACAGGAGGAGGAGCGCTCCTCCGAGTCAGCCTCGGGACTGCAAGCTCAACATCCAGCTGAGCTTCCAGGAGCTCAGACCGATTCTAGCAGCATGAGCAGCATCTCGTGTGGCTACCACGTGTCCACCTGGCAAACTGCCACTCAGCCTGTACTCCGGGCCAGGGCATCACGCCTGTCCCAGGAACCCTCCCTGACTCTCCAGGACCAGGCAGACTCCCCTCCACATAAGGCCCGCAACACCTCATGCACCCCAACAGAGCCTTGATTGCATTCGCAGCAGGGACCAGGGTCTGACCATCTCTGTCCCCTCAGGGCCTTGCCAGAGGCCTGACACGTGGCAAGAGCACTCAGTGAGATACTTCGTGAAGCGCCTGCCTCTTACCCTGAACGCCAGTCGTAAAACTCAAAAAGACAACGTCCACTCTCGCAGCACCATCCTTTGCATGCCACTGAAAAGCTACACCGCAGCAGCACACAGCAATGCAGAGAAGACTCAAGGGATGGAAGCTGCACTGGCGTGGGGAGGGTCTGCTCTGAAAACCACAGAATCAGCTTCGAGAGCCAGTACAAATCTCCTTCCCCTGACTAGAGAATTAGGTAAGCATTTCCAACAGAAGGGACTATAAAGTGAATCTTTAACACCCTGCACAAAGCACAGCTGGACATCAGGATTTCAAAACAAGAGAAAGCTCACCGTGGTGGTGTAGTCATCTAAGCTCCCATTCTACACCGTGTTCTTCCCTGGGGCCTAGATCATCTGATCATCTTGCCACAATAAAATAATGCTGATATCACTGAGTCGCAGGCATAATGTGAACTTCGCAACCTGAACTAATCTCAGATAAACTTCAAAATGATTATTTCACATCTTTTACCCAATCAGCTAAGCTCGGTACGTGTTCAAATCAGAGGTTTCTTTGTAGGTTCAAATATTTGTGGAGAACCAAGCCTGAAGACACAGGAGTAACAAGCACGGCCTTCAGTCACAATAAGCTTATATGCTTTGGCAAAACAAACATAAAAACAGGCATATATCATGAGATGTGTGCCTCAGACATTAAGTAAAAACCTACTTTAATGAGAAGTTTGTGTTTCAGCCCAACAAGGTCAAATGATTGGTGATACATACCATGTTTTCAACTCGAAGTTCAAATGGCATTGGGTTATATACCATCAGCTGAACTTCACACACATCTCCTTGAACCCACTGGAAATCTGGAAAATACACACACAGACACACACACACAAACATCCAGTGATTAGTTGGTATTTTTTCACTTGCCACGTGGTTTCTGATTATTCCTCCAGCAATTTATATTTTCAACAAGGCAGCAGGCTCCATGATCATCTTGAGATGGGCGATTCAAAGCTGGTTTCCCATCAGCTTTCTCTGAAACAAAGCGAGGCAGCCGTCACTGCCACTTTGATGCCACGTGAATGGTGCTCCTCACCGCCTTCAGCAGGCTCTGTTCATGCCACCATGAGTCCAGACGGCACTGTTCTTGGTGCAGAGCCATGAGGTACACCGCACTTCACGAGGCCCAGAGGCTGACACACAGGAAGATGGCAATGGGGTCGCTTGTGAGTGACACGGAATGTGATTTCCCCTATTCCCCCAAGACTGTGAGAGAGGGAGGCTTCTCCTCCCCACCCACTCCCAGGTCAACTGCAGTTCAGTACCTGTGTGGGGCAGAACTGTGATGACTTCCAAACCCCCAGCTTTGGAGTGCACAACCTGGTGTGTGTGGCCTTCAGTGTGTATATGATGATGAGGTTACCTCATAAAACAAAGGTGGAAGGATTTTCCAGATGTGACTGAAGTCCCCAATCAGTTGACTCTGAGTTAATCGAAAGGAAGACTGTCCTGATGGATCTATTCTAATTAGGTGAGACCTCACAGGAGGCCATGTCCTTCCCTAGAGGGCCTGTGGAGGGGACCACATGGCAAGGGCCTAAGAGCAGCCTCCAGGAGCTGAGAGCAGCACCAGCTGACAGCTGCCAAGAGAACAGGGACCACAAGGAAATGAATGAAGAACAAGCTGAGGAGTCTAGAAAGTAGGCCCTTCCCTTAGTTGAGCCTCCAGATGAGGACACAGCCCCAGCTGACACTTGGATTTCAGTCCTGTGAACCCCTGAGCAGAGGACCCAGCTGATGCCCACACAAATCGTGAGGAAGTAGATTTGTGTTGTTTTAAGCCACTGAATCTATGATCATTTGTTACAAAGCAACAGAAAGCTAATTCAGCATCTGTCCCAATTTCCATCGCCCCCTCCTCCCTTTACAATCCTCTCTTAGGCAAACCAGAAGGAATTTCCGAATCAATCCGCAGGTATCAGGCATGTGTTAGGTGTGAGGCACTCCCACACAGGTTATCTCAGTACTCTTCATAAGAACCTCCTGAGACAGGTATGATAACCCCCATCACTGCAAGGCAAACACTCAAGGTCCAAACAGGGTAATCAATTGGCCCAGGAACCACACAGCTGGTAAGAGGAGCTGCTGGATTCAGGCCTCTGAACTCAGAGGCATCCCAGGCAGACACGGGTGGCTAACAGGGCAGTGGAGGGCTTTTTCTCTAGCAGATAAGAAAGTCTGTTAAGAATTCTTCAACTTTCACAGAGCTTTCATAAGTGTGTTCTCAAGACACAGCTTTTTCCACCCACACTCTGCACAGAGATAAGGACTGACTCCACCACACCTATAACATCTGACCCACAGCTGGCATGTTGACATTGCATAAATTAATGCAGCGACCACCAGGTGAGCTAACTAGCTCATCCAATGCCTGCACCACCCTGTACTCATTGGAGCCTCTGCACAATGCAGTGAATGACCACAGTCTATGTCAGTAGCACAAATGTTACGCCCATTCTACAAAAAAGGAGAACTCCCCTGCCAGGCTGGCCTGCCTGCCCATCCTATGGTCCTGAGAAGCAAGAGAGCCGAGATTGAAACTCCAGTCTCTCCGGCTCCAAAACCTATGCTCTTTCACTCTACTGCTTCACCTCTCAGGACTCCAGAAACTCAGCTCTTGTCCTTCCCTCGTCCCAGCTTCTATGCCCCACCCCACCACCTCCCAGGCCCATCAGCTTCTGAGGACTTTCAATGGGAGAGGGTTCACCCACCCTCCTCATTCACATAAGTCAGTGGCCAGAGCACAACATGCTCCCACCCCACCTGCCCCCAGCCTCACCCAGCCTGTCCAGGGCCACTGATGGTCAGCATCCCGGCCCACTCTCACCACAAATGAAAAAGGTCACTCTCTTTAAGCAAGTTGCTAATGCTGGTTATTGACAAACTGCTGCCCTATCATGGTGATGATGACAATAATAATAATAAATCATTTTCTAGAGTACCAAAAAAAAAAATAATGTATACTTAGATGGTTCGTGTCTACTAAAGGGTAAATCTAAGATAAATTGTTGATTATTAAAAAAATTATTTTTCTTTCTCTTTTTGAGATGCAGCCTTGCTCTGTCACTCAGGCTGGAATGCAGTGGCGCGATCTCAGCTCACTGCAACTTCCACTCCCGGGTTCAAGCGATTCTCCTGTCTCAGCCTTCCAATTACCTGGGACTACAGGTGTGTGCCACCACACCCAGCTAATGTTTTTGTATTTTTAGCAGAGACGGGGTTTCACCATGTTGACCAGGCTCCTGAGGATCTCCTGATCTCAAACTCCTGACTTCAAATAATCCGCCTCAGCCTCCCAGAATACTGGGATTACAGGCACGAGCCACTGCCCCTGGCCTGAAAAGTTATTTTTGTCTGAAAGAAGGAGATAACCCCTTTCCAACCCTCAACATGTCAAAGCACGGTGGTGGCTCTACCTCATTATTTTGTCCCAGGAGTAGTGAGAAGGCACAAGAATGAGCCTCCTGAAACCCCCTGGTCTCAGGCTCTGCCCACCCTGTAGCAGGACACACTGTGCATGCTGTCATCTGTGACCCATGGCATTGGGCAGTGGCGTTTACTGACAAGTTCGTCTCTTTCTGCTATGCTGTATGGACCCACGTGGCGGGAAGGACTCCTGACTTACCAATGCATCCCCAGCACATAGCACAGGGCATACAACTGCTACTAAAAATGTTAATGAATGACTGCCAGGGACTTTAGAAACATTCCCTCCCTTGATCCTCAGAACCACTTTCTGTGTCAGCTTCTCATGTCCTCATTCCGTAGATGGCATGACTGCAGACCACAGAGGCACCATCAGCTGTACAAAGTCACACAGTAGGGAGCTGCAGGGCTCAGGCTGCAGCCCAAGTCCACCTGACGGCCACAGCCTCTCCAGGCCACCATGCGGCCTCCGGGGCAGCCATGGACCTCGGCAGGAAGCCTGGCAGTGCCACAAAGACCAATCACAAATGACTGAAAGCCTGCAACCCAACACACTCAAGCTGAGGACTGGTGTTGCAGTCATCTTTGCCTGAAGTGTGGCTCAGACGATGGCCACACCAGCCAGCACACACAGACTTGTGAACTATTCCAGGTTCAAGTGGAAAATGGTCTCAAACGGTGCCCTTAAGATTTCTTCATCTCTAAAACCCTATGCCGCCTGCTGTGGTGGTGCCTCCCCCAGTTACACACCAGGGTTCACTTAGACTGGAAATTTAGGTTAAAGTGATGTGATTTGTCAAGCCTCTGGGCAAGCGCTCACTGATCAGTACACTGCCAAAAAGATATTAGAAGCTATGCAATATAAATTACATTTTCCTACCAAACAAATAATGTGTATTTTGGCCAAACCTTGTATCTCAGAAAAAAATCTTACATCATCCACTGAATTTTTCCTCAGCCCAGAGGAACAGGTACTTCTAACCACGTGAGAAGCCATATTATAAAGGAGTAAGGCCCGGGGCACAGAGTCCTACAACCTGGCACGGAGCCTGGGCTCTGTCACTGACAAGCTACCTCACCTGGGGCAGGTACCTAACATTCGTTCAGTCTTAATTTTCTCATCTGTAAATAGGGAATACAATAATGCCTGCAGCATCAGCAACAAACAGTTTTGAGAATCACTGGATGATGTCTGCTTAAGCCCGCTTCAACAAATACAGAGAGTAATTTTCATAAAAAGAATCCTCGACAGTGTACTTTTTTGTTGTTGTTTTTTGAGCTAGGGTCTCGCCCTGTCACCCGGGCTGGAGTGTGGTGGTACAGTCTCAGCTCACTTCAGCCTCAGCCTCCTGGGCTCAGGCGATTCTCCCATGTCAGCCTCCCAAGTAGCTGGGACTACAGGTACCCGCCAGTAGGCCTGGCTAAATTTTCATATTTTGTGTAGAGATGGCGTTTTGCCACGCTGGCCAGGCTGGTCTCGAACTCCTGGGCTCAAGCAGTCCACTCGCCTCAGCCTCCCAAAGTGCTGGTATTACAGGTGTGAGCCGCCACACCTAGACAACAATTTCTTAAGACTAAAAAGGAAAAGCAGAGAGGCAGGGCTTGCAATCCACGCCATCAGTGGCACAGGCCCCTGAGCTCAGAGGCTGGCGTCTGGTTTCACGCTCTGCTGTGTCTGTCTTCAAATTCTTAGTGATGTTTGAACAAAGGCCCTATGTTTGCATTTTGCACTGGGCCCCACAAATCACACAGCCAGTCCTAAGAAGAGAAGTCTTACACCTCCAGTCTCCTAAATCACCTCTAGATGTTTTTCTCTAAACAAAAGGACTGAAGCTTTCCTCCAAAGTTCTGTAGGGGAGATAGCTCATCACCAACACCAATGAGAACGGAAAAGAGCAGAGACTCTAGAAGGTCCCAGAGCAAGAGCCTCGGCACTCCTAGGACAGCGAGTCCAGGGCTAGGGGAGACAGAGGATCCCAGATAGTGGCCTGCCCATCCCCACGGAGCTCAGAAGTCACCCTCCAGAGAGGAAAAGTGGAGCTCCCACAAGAGGCCAGGAAATAACATTCCCAAAACACAGCGAGGACGGGATGTGTGCAGCTCTCTCCTGCTTACTGCAACACACACTGGAGCACATCTGGGGATGCTGCCAGGCCCTGCCTGTTCATCCGCCATGTCCACCCAGCACCCACACTCCCTGTCACCTCGTGTTCTCCAGAGGAGAGAAGCAGTGGCAGGAGAGACAAGGCTGTGGTGTCTTTCAGAATCAATAGACTGAAAGTGGCATTTTAAAAACATAGACACACACACACACACACACACAAATTCTGCAGTAGACTTAGCACTCATGGTTTCAGAAATTTTCTAAAATTCAGTATTGGCTGCAGTTTTTCAAGGGCATGACCCCATGCCTCTTCATTTTCCTCTCATTCTAACAATGAACAGCTAAAACAACTGGAGCCATTCAGAGGAAGGCTGCATCTGCACCTCTGGAGGGCTTCCCAGGGTCTTCAGGGCCCCTACCCCACACCCCACACCCCGCTCCCACACGGCTCCTCAGAGGAAGGCTGCGTCTGAGCCTCCTGAGGGCTTCCCAGGGTCTGCGGGGCCCCCACCCCACTCCCCACTCCCAGTTAGCCCAGTGTTGCTTGTCCAAGTTCAATGTGTAAGCAACCAGGTACACCTGCTGACAGGGCTACAGTTTGAAGACCTTTTATTCACATTTAGTCCCGATAGGCAGCTTCTCACGTTTGTGTCGTGTCTGCATGAACTAAACAGAAAAATCAGTTGCGGGTGAGGACCGTAGGGTCCAGTTAACAGGCCTCTCCCACACCCACTGTGCACATAAGAGGAAACCAAAGGGTACTAATGGGAACAGGACACTTGGTCTGCAATGTGAGATCAAGCTTATCACTGACTAACTTTTAGTTACTTCTAAAAGTCATTTATCTGAGTTTGTTTCCTCATCTGTAAAATGGAGACAAAAATGAATTCTTCCAAAAACACTGGAAAAACTAAATAAGGTAACATATGATAGCCTCTTATAAAGCACAATTTGAATAAAAGAAATGATAACCATTTTAACAAGCAAAAGGTTCTTTGAGTACTCCTACCCTAATGATGCCCTTTGTCTTAGCAAACAACTTTATCTCTTCAGAAGCACTTTATTTCTTAAGGCATTCAGGTAATTTACAAATTGTTAATGAAGCTTATTATGAGACCTTTACAGAAGCTAAGGAATCCTAGAGCTAGTAATGTACAAGAAATGCTCATCAAGACAAAGTGCTAGCTGGATGCAGAGGTTGCCACCTGTAACTTCAGCTCTCTGGAAGGCCGAGGTGGGAGATTCACTTGAGCCCAGGAGTTCGAGACCAGCCTGGGCCACATGACAAAACTCCGTCTCTACAAAAAATACAAAAATTAGTGGGTGTGGTGATGCACGCCTGTGGTCCCAGCTAATCGGGAGGCTGAGGCAGGAGGATCAATTGAGCCCAGGAGGTTGAGACGGCCGTAAGCCCTAATCATACCACTGCACTCCAGCCTGGGTGACAGAGCTAGACCCCGTATAAAAAAAAAAAAAAAAAAAGATTATCTGCCACACATAAAGCTCTTAGTGTCCTTTCTGCCTTGAATTCCACAGTGCCTCACCAGGAACTTGAAATGTACAGTGAGATCTAGGTTCTCCTGTGAGTTCTTGGACAAGACACTTAAACGTCCTGAATCAGTTTCTCTGTCTATAAAATGAGATTCATAGTGTCTCCCCATTTATTCATTCATTCATTCACTCATGTATTCCCTCTTCCATCACTGCTCCAGGTGCTGGGGAGACACAGCTGAACACAGCCTGCCAGAATTCTGGGCTTCAGGGGATGTTGCGGGAGAAAGCATCAACAGGCCGGTGAGGCTTTGAGCGGGAGAAAAGCTAGGAAAAGAATCCCAAACAGCACCAATAGAGATGTCAGGAGGAGTGGCCGGTGGGCCACTGGGATCAGAAAATGCCCTTCTGAGGGAGGGGGCATTTGAACAGAGACCAAAAGGATGTGACAGCAAGAGAGCTGATGATAGAGGGGCAGGGGACAAGCTCCTGGCAGAGGAAAGAGCCTCAAGCCTGTCTTGTTCCACCACCAGAAAGGAGTCACTGTAGCTAAACCACAGTGATGGTGGCAGGAGGTGGCAGGAAAAGCCGGACGGAGTGGGAGGGATGTGAGTCAGAGAGCACCTGCAGTCCGTAACATGGGGTGTGGGTGGGCTTGTGAGTGCAACAGGAAGCCTCTGTCCTGGAAAGAAAAGCATGGTGGAAAAAGGAGTTGGAATGCCTTTTCCTAAATTGGAGGTATAGGAATTAAGAGTAGAAATAAAGAAACAGAGGAGAAGAAAGCAGTGACTATCAAATGCAGAGCGCCGTGGTTGCACAGGCCTTCCGCTCACACTCCTCGGAGGCCCTGGCAGCCACCAAGCAGGAGCCAGCCTCCAGACCCCCAAGGTTCTATCACAGGACACGTGGACTCGTGGCAGTGGTCCCCAGTGACCAGCAATCTCAATCTCCTGCCAGGGACCTCGGGCATGTCTTTGTGGCAGCAAGGGACAGAGAGCTTGGCACCACAGCCAGGCTTCAGGAAAGACACCAGCGGACAGGGCCAGGTGCACACTGAGCCCTGATGCAGGAAGAACAAGAGCTCTGACACACGAAAGCTCGGGATAGATTTCCCACCCCAGGCTCTCCCACAACACGCCTGTGCTCACAAGAGGGCACAACCCAGTGACCTCATCCCCCACTCAATCCTGAACACAACACAATCCTGAATCTTCTCTAATGATTCACAAGTCACTTCAGCCCCTGGAAAATCACTACATCTCCAATTATCACTCTTCTATAGCTCACATAAGTCTCAGTTAACAGAAGTCTTTCTGGTTTCTAGAACTTTCACAAAGTCACCTTATATGAAATAGATCTTTAAAAATCAGATCTATAGGCAACTGCCTGCCAAAAGCAGCATATCAAATAAATTTCCATGACAGACTATCCACATATATGCACACGCACGCACATATGTGTACACAGCTACACGTGCACATATACATACACACAAACATAAACACACATATGCATGCATGCACACATCTACATACACACACATCCATGCACACATCCACACGTATGCATGCGTCCACATATCCACACACACATGCATGGCCTGGCCCAAACTTCTGTTCTAACAATCTAGAAAAGCCATTGGACACCAGGTGGCAGAGCACGGTGGGAAGGTGGGAAGCTCAAGCTAAACGTCATACCGATTTTCTTGCTCCGCTCTTCTCCACGGTTGTGTGCGATAATTGGTGAATAGATGAAGGGACTTTTGGTCGACATGTTCTGACCCAGCAAGCTTTTCATCTTGTGTGGCCGGAGGCTAGCAGGGAGGTTCAACAGTTTCACATGCCTGTTGTTTCAAACAGAACACAAATACTTCAACTGTCTTGTTAGCTTGATTTCAGGATAAACACAGCCAAACATGATGTGTCAGAAAAACAGTAAACCACTCAAAAGGAAGATAAATGGAGGGAGGAAGAGCACTCCGAGTCAGCGGACAGAGCAGGAAAGCGTTGCAACAGTAACTCAACACTCTCCCGGGGAGGGAAACTACTCCTTGGAACTCAGGGAGCAGCCGCCTCCCTCTGGGGGCTCCTGAACTTGGCCCAAGGATGGTCTGGAGTCAGAAAGGCCAGCTCGAAACCTCGCTGCACACTTACCAGCGGCGTGCCTTTGCGCACATGCCTTGCCATCTCTAAGATGTAAGTTCCTTGTCTATAAAGTGCAGGTGAGGCCACCACCTTCCTTGTGGACACCTGGGGAGGATTCAACTAAAGATTCCTGGCACAGGGCCCACTGCTCAGCCCAAGTTGGCTCTCCTCTGCCTCTCCCTTTCCCGAGGGACCTGCCCATAGCAAGTGGCAGCCAGTCTCTGACCCACGGGAAGAGAAAGCACCCATGAGAAGGTCAACAGCACCCTCTGCTTTACTCGCATGCATGACTGCTTCTCCAGCAGCAGCTTCTGCGTCTGACATTGCTTCCCCAGCTATGGATGTCTGCCAGTCTACACTCATGCTCGAATTCATCCAGCTAGCATTAAGATAAATTTACCAATCTGTGGAGCCTGAGCATGTGCAGGCACTGTGCTAACCGCTGCATACATATTATACCACTTAAACATACAACCACCTTCTTAGTTTGGGTACTATTAATATTGTCTCCATGTTATCAATAAGGAAATTCACACAAGTGGGACTAACTATATTGCCCCAAATCCCATGGCTGGAAATCGATAATAATAGGTGACACTATGCTCTTAAGCCACAACATGAAAAGGTGCTGTCACCCTTGTGACCAGTTTGGGAAGACAGTGGTTAAGATCTGGAACACTCCTAGACGTGAGATGGAAAGGACAAGGGTTGGAGGTAGGAAAATGGGAAGACCGACCATGACACTGACAGTGATAAATGTACGTGCTCCCCCAGCCACTGCCTCGCGGCCTCCGCAGGAAGGTGAGGCCCCCTGAGGAGCTATGGCCAATAGACTGTGAGTGGGAGCCACAGAAGCCCCTGTGAGACGCAGCACTTTAGAGTGACAGGCCAGCCTCCGGGTCTCTTCTTTGGCCCCATGGTCATGGCAATCCTGGAGGCTGCACATTGGAAAGGTGCAGCACCAGACAGGTGCGGCCTGGAGCACGGAGCAACCTCCCAGAGCTCAGCTGCCCTGGAGAGCCGCCCAACCTGAATCGAACTTGAGTGAATGGGGCAGAAACTGTTGTTACAGTACATCACGGAGATTTCAGGGTTAATTTTTCTGCACAGGGCACCCTAACCTATACTGAGTAATAACGACTGCCTTACAGAATCCACAAAAACACCACCTCCCTCAGCAAGGAGGGACCTCACATGCCTCGTTCCATCCTGCCCTGTGCAAAGCACACCTATAACACTTGGCAGACAATCCCCACCAGTGAACCACATCCCAGCTCCGGGGAGCCTGCCAGGTGTGTGGTTCTCACCCACCACCCTCAGTGACCCAAGGCAGGAGATGGTGCTAACCCCACACTCTCCAGACCAAGGGCACACCCAGCACGTGCTCCCCGGCTCCCTTCACTTTGTGTGTGCCCTTTGCTATGCCTTCATTCTAGAGGATCAAAACCATTTCATCTTTTACCTGTTTCCGCTCAGCTGGGAGCCTACTGAGGACAGGGGCACCGGGGCCTTATTTGTCTCTAGCTGCGGAACTAATAAAATTGTACATGGCCTGTGAAGCTGCCAACAGTAAAGCAGAAGTCCAGGGATAAAGCATCCAAGACAAGGGCGATTTTGACAGATTCCATTTGGAAACTGCTGACACTGTAAAAAGCTGACTTCCCTCAGGAACAGCAGCCGCTGGGGCCATGCAAAGCACTGCAGAGCGCTGATCAGGAAAGCGACACACGACGAACTTGTCAAGAGGAATGACAGGCAAAATCCACTCGCCTTTTGTTTCTTGGTTTTTAATTTATCAACTTTCTTCCCAGGGAAATATATCTAAGAAGAGGCGGGCAGGGACTACAGCTGGCCTCAGCTGCCTCGTGTGTGTGACAGCATGGAGGCCGCTTGCTCGGAATCTGAGTAGCAGAACGAGCTGGAAGGGGCGACGGCGCCGGCTGCAGTTGCAAGGTGGGGCCAGACGCTCCCCTCCTGAACGCCGCTATATGTTCATCATCAGCACCAAACAGCTCTGGTTTAAGGAATTCTTAAAGAAGGTTATGGTGTGGCCAGTAGACCATCTGTGGGAGAAAATCCTGGACAGTGGCATCAACACAGTCATGGAGGCTGCGTCCTGACGGCGTCTGGGAGGCCGGAGCACTGCCCTGAATTTGGGCCTCTAAACACCATTCTGAAATAAATGCCTAGAATCCTTCCTCACACAGTAGAACTAACTTAGAAGTTTCAGTTTTAAAAGTATCAAAGCAACTCGAAGCTCACTCTGACTGGAGGATTTGGGTCTTTGTCCATGCAGATGCCTTCATTAACTCTTGAGCTCTTTTCCAGGTTGAAGGAGCCCAGTGTTAGCTCTTAAAAACACAGTCAATGAGTCCCACTCCTCCATATCACTGCCCCCAAATTAAAGACACTGGTTCACTGGAAATGGCACTGGAACTCTACTCCGCATCCTTAATAACAATCCATGACTGACAGTGTGTTAATATCGACACACTTACCAGGGGCCTGACAGTCTACTGTTGGCTACTGTGTACACACTTTATCATTTTTGTGGAGAATTCCATAAGTAATGAAATAGGATCGCTTACAGTTCTATCAGAACCATCCTCTGCATTCAGTCTGGACAACAGCAACGGGATGTGGGCTTAGCCGCCCCCTGGCCTGTGAGATCACACTTGGCCACTACTAACTCCTCGCAATCAGCCTTGGGCCAAAAGCGCATCTTAGGCACTCAATAAATACTTGATTAATTGAATTTTGGAACAGAATTAAAATAGGGATGTATTTTGGCTCCTTTTTTTATTACTTGCACCATAATTACTTGAAACCATCTCTGGGTGAGCCTAGTTCATGTTCCCATGCTACAGAGAATAAGTATTTTACTGTAAATTGCTAAAATAGTTTTATTGTCAAACATTAAGAAAGGCCTCAAGGGAAAAGAAAATGGTTCTGATCATCTATTCTAAAACCAAATTCATAATTATGAGGCATCCCCAGCAATAAATATGCTTGTATCTAACAATTCTATATAGCAGGTCTGATAATTTACTCACCAATGTAGACATTTTTTAACCAGCTTATCCTGTAACACTAACAAGGCGCTTTAGCCTTCAAGTCCATGTATTACTGAGTTCCTCTTATAACATAGGGGTTGGCCTGCAATGCCTGACTCGGTTTTTTTGGGTTTTTTTTTTTTTTTAAGACAGAGTCTCACTCTTGTCACCTAGGCTACAGTGCAGTGGCACAATCTTGGCTCACTACAACCTCTGCCTGTCAGGTTCAAGCAATTCTCTTGCCTGAGCAGCTGGCACTACAGGTGCCCACCACCACGCCCAGCTAATTTTTGTATTTTTAGTAGAGACGGGGTTTCACCATCTTGGCCAGCCTGGTCTTGAACTCCTGACCTCTGGTGATTGCCCGCCTCGGCCTCCCACAGTGCTGGGATTACAGGAGTGAGCCACTGCGCCCAGCCCAAATTTTTTTTCTTAATTAAACTGGTAAAATCCATGTTTCCAGGCATAGGACTTTGAAGTGTTTGGGTGATACATGAAGATAGTCCCAGACTTGTTTTCTAAGGAAGCACCTTGGCCTAGTCCATAGTGACTGCCCCTGCCTCACTTCAGGTAGAGATGAGGAATAAGGATTTAGGAAGAGGAGGACAACCCTACATGCAGTGTGAATATTAACCATGGCATACAGATTCGCTGAAGTCCTGCCATGGGCCAGGTGCTGACCAACACGGGCCCACCACCCTGGGTCAACATCAGCAGACACCTACCAGCTTTTTGATGCCTGAGAACATAACTCTGAATTCTCTGCTGCCCTACTCCTGCCAAAAGCTCACTTATGAGGAATGGCATTCATGAAGCAGTATACGATGCACAGCACTCCCCCAGGACACCCTCCACCTCGTTATCCTAGAGGCTCGCAGCAGGGGGGCTGCGGCAAGCCAGGCAACGGCGGACCACACCACCTTGTCCTCTGGGAGAGGTGCCTTTATCCCTGGTGCTCCAGTACCACGCCCTCAATGTGCACTACTGAATGCTAACAGCAAAACCACGTCATTGTTAGACACCTGCCTACATCTTCGTAGGGATGCTGCTCAGCATGTTGCTCAACACATCAGAATGTTCTCTTCAAGAGACGCCACTAAAGGGGTTTCCCACCTCACTGCTGGTAAGAGAAGCATTTCCGCAGTGTGACTGGCACATGTCTGTTCATGAGAGACAGATGCGCTTGTCTCTCATGAATCACACTTCCTTCTTGTCAGTTACCTCAGAATCATGCTCTCTCCCATCTCTAGCCCTGACGTAGGACATTATGATGTCCAGGTACTAACAGAATTTGTCACTTTCGTTTTCTATCCCACTGTTACTTTCCCTTCACTCTTGTTACTTTAACTTGTTCTTTGAGATAGAGTCTCACTCTGTCACCCAGGCTAGAGTGCACTGGTGTGATCTCTGCTCACTGCAACCTCCGCCTTCTGGGTTCAAGCAATTCTGGTGCCTCAGCCTCTTAAGTAGCTGGGACGACAGGTACGCGCTACCACACCCAACTAATTTTTTGTATTTTTGGAAGAGACGAGGTTCCGCTATGCTGGCCAGGCTAGAGTACAGTGGTGCAATCTTGGCTCATGGCAACCTCTGCCTCCTGGGTTCAAGCGATTCTCCTGCCTCAGCCTCCTGAGTAGCTGATACTACAGGCACATGCCACAACACCCAGCTAATATTTGTATTTTTAGTAGAGACAGGGTTTCACCATGTTGGTCAGGCTGGCCTCGAACTCCTGACCTCGTGATCCACCTGCCTTGGCCTCTCAAAGTGCTGGGATTACAGGCATGAGCCACCGCGCCCAGTCCAGCTTCTTAATAAATTAGAAAAATAACTTCCTACTGACTATCTACTATTAGGTCTTCAGTTCTTTACAGCTGAAATAATTCCTAACTTACCAAGAAAGTATAGTTATTTCTACCTGGGTGGCTCCGGAAAAGGCTTTATAGAGGACATAATCCTTGAATTAAAATTGTGAAAGATGACTAAGCGTCATCAGAAAAGCAGGGAAGCACAGGCATTCCAGGCAAGAGATAAAGCCTACATGAAGGAACAAAACCCGACACACATTTTGCCCACTCTAAGTATGTCCACAAGGGAAAGCAGGAGAGTAGGACCAGGGAAACGGGGCTGGCAATCAAGCCTGGAGATACAGCAGCCACAGAGGGTGCTGCAAGCATGCAGAGCAAGTACACTGGAGTCTGTTCTCTAAGCCACAGCCCGTGAGCAGGGCAAGCTACCAGGCACTCTGGCTCTCCACATGTTCCAAAGACGTTCCCTTTCACTTGGCCAGTCGTGCTGATGCCCCGGGGGTTACTACGCTGAATCTCAGGCAGTTCTTCTTTCCAGTGTTCAATGAGACCAGGTACAATCTAGGTGATGAAAGAGTCACCGGGACACACAGGGCTTACTTCTCTAGCTGAAGTCTCCAGAAAACCATCATGAATATGTTTATGCAGATGGTGTGTAGTACATAAAATCAGATTTTTAAAAACACTCCATGACCACACCGGGCCAGAGCAATGGCACCAGGGTGCCAGGCAAGACTCAGCTAGCTGTTCGCAGGGAGCTCCGCCACAGGAGCCACAGGACCCTGAGGGTGAGACAGACGCACTGCCCAGGAAAGGGATGCTCGCAGAAGATTCAGGGAATAGCGCCTGCCCAAATTTAGACTTTTATACTTTCACCCAATCTGTCTTTTCTAATGTTTTAACAGCCGAGGGACTAAAATGCGAATGTTACGGTACTTTTCAATGTGCTGTTTGAAAACACAGGTGGAAATGTCTCCAAGAAGAAAACTAAGATGCACTGAGCGCTTCTTAGGAGCCAGGCACGGTGCTCTGTGCTTCCGTGTGCCTCTGCTCAGCTGAAACAAAACCAAACTATCCTGCATGGGGCAATTTTTAAGCCTGGCTCAAAGATGAAGAAAACGAAGCATAAAGGGGCTGCTTCTTTACCAAGACCACACAAGTGAGAGCGAATCCATGGCCTCTGGCTTCAACCGCAGGACCGCCTGGCAGGCTGCAAGGAGAACAAACACGCTTCTTCCTGGGTTTCAACGATTTGCACGGACCAATCATCCCCAGCTTCACCAACAAGAAGCCTGAGCTCCAGGATAGCTACATACAGCCCCAAACACCCAGAATGTTCTGTAAGCTTTATAACATTCGACTAGGCAAAGTTTTCTAAATTTAAAAATGATTCAAGTCATGATGCAAATATAAAATTAATAAGAAAGGCTTTTCTAGACCTTAATCTTTAAAAAATGAATCATGCCCTTAATCCCAAGTCAAATGTGTTCCGCTCTAAGCCTTACTCATGGAAAAGCCTGAAAGGCCCCTTCCTCCACAGCTTGCACCAGTGCTGAGGGAGCGGCGGGCGTTGCAGAGCTGTCACGGCCTTCCTGGACCCTCCAGACTGTGGGCTGCCAGTCCCTCCAGGCATTCGGAGGAACGGCCAGACCATCTTCTCGGGCACAGCGTGCCTTTTGGATGCTGCTCCTTGCAGCTCTGCCTGGTGAACAACCTCAGCAGTGCCCTTCAGAATACCTTATAATTCCAGCGTGGCCTGCCTGGGGCTGCAACCCACAGTGACCCTTTCTGTCCCCACTTCTCGGGAGCATGCAACTCTTTGGCAAAAAAAAAAAAAACATTTCATTTGGCAGTACTAGTCTTGCCTTCAAAGAAATGCAGGGAGAAAGAAAACTAACATTTCTTAAGCACCATACACATGCTTTTCCATGTTACTTCATTAAATTCCCATAATAGCTTAATGCTATGGGTTATCATTCTTAATTTTGGGGGCATAGCAGGGAGACAAGCAAACTGATACCCAGGAGGTTAGGTGGCTCATTTGTGGAATGCAGTCGGCGTGTGAGTCAAAGCCCCATGCATGGCAAGACCAAGGGAACCTGGGGAACAACAGCCCAGCCAAGAGTGTTTTCAAGACGCTTAGCATCTTCATCACACCAAAGCCTAAGGCTACCACGCTTCCATCCAACTGCAAAATGTCAAATTCAACTGTTTCTTTCCAGTCTTCAAACACATCTTTCAGAAATTCAGAAATCGCTTCATAAGATTAGTTCATAAACCTTTTGCAGGTCCTAAGCCTTGAGTGGTTAAGAAAAAACAAAAACCTTTTGCAAGGACCCACTTTGCATGGGCCAAAGGGTCTCCGCTCTAACATCTCACACCCTTAGGAGTAACAGTCACACAGAAAGGACGGCACCCAGCAGCAAATCCTGGGAGGGCGGTGAGCAATGGGTGCCATGGAAACTCAGGGAGCTCGCATCTCAGGAAACATGTCCTGGAAATCGGGCTCAGGATGAGCATGAAGGAATGAGGAAGCACAGACAAAACGAAGCCAGGAGAGGAGAGTGCCTGCCAGGCAGAGGCAGTGCAGGGCAAAGGCAGTCGCTGGTGAGCGCTGGTGTGGGTGAGGAGCTGCCCTGTTCCTGTGTGGCTGGGGGCGGGGGGTGCACTGCCTGTAGAAAGGGAAACCACGGGAAGTTTGCAAGGAGGAGACGACGTGGTCAGGCTGGTGTCCACCACAGTGGAGGGGTCGCAATGCGGACTTTGGAACAAAGCAAGGCTGGATGCAGATGTGACTCTGCCATTTACTGGGCATGGAAGTGCAGCAATTATGGAATGTCATTGACCCCGATCTCTCATCTCTAAAATACTTACTTTCATGTCACAGGACTGCTGTCAAGTTTAAGGAGATAATGAACCCAATACACAGTCAACAAAAAAATGGGAGCTCTTCTAAAGATCTCTATTCACAATCCAACTACAAGACAGTGTCCCGGAGGCAGCTGCCTTCCCCACTCTGCAGTACCCGTCTCACCTGACGATAGGAAGCTTGGTGAAGGGCACCGGAGGCAGGGTGAGGCCGCCAGGGAGTGCGATGGGCTCCATGGTCCCAGGACACTTGGACGTATAGTTCTCTAGGCTTTGAGTCACATCTTTCTTTTCTAAAGAGAAGATAAAAACAAAAGCAAGATTTATTAAGCAAAAGTCAAAGTGGCTTGCTTTCATTTTACTTGGGGCACTTCATGACAGTCCAACCTTCTGACAGAAATAAAGAAGCAGTGACGAAAAGAGACCAGAATGAAGCAAAAGCCATATTCCACTTATTCGAAAATTACCCGCAACTGCTCCTCTTAAGGGCCTGTGGATAAAAGAGAAATTGAGTTAGTATCCTCCAGGAGACTTCCATTTTCCAAGAAAATAAACCTTTATCAAATTTCAAGAAAGTTTGTAGGCAGGACTAGAGAATCGGTATATTTTATAACTTAACGATACTTTTTTGGCAATTACTAGGTACCAAGCAAAATGCCAGAACCTGTCTGTCCCACAGGAGTTTGTAATTTTTCTGTACGACAGGTACTTAGGCAAATAATTACAAATCAACATTTTTTAGGCAAATGTAAAGCTTTGTGAGAAAAGACTGTTGTTCCCCAGCCCACCCCCATCCCTTTCACAAGGAGGAGGAAAAGAGGACACACAGGTGATAATAATGTCCACTTACTGTCCATGGCACACTCTAGACAGGCCACGGACACAGACCCCCTTCTCACCCATAGCACGACGGAGCTCAGGAGCACCTGCAGTGCTCTAGGAGGCAGGCTGGCTCAGGAAGGCAGGCACTCCTGTCCCCGCTTCGCAAGTGAAATTAACAGCTTGTCAAAGACCATGTACTTGGCCCTAGACCTGTGGTTTTCTCACTACAGTGTTTTAAAGAATGAAGAAAAGGATGGGATTATGGGAGGGGTGTGGACAAGGGAGTCCCTCCTTATAGCATCTACTTTCTCTGTGAGATACCAAAGTCACTGCTAATGCGGAAGACAGAGGACTTGGAGAGAAGAGCAGCAGAGAGACACAAACACCAAGGATGAGACCTAGAACAGCAAGGTTAGACCCAACTCCAAGAGATGCCCTGGTCTTTCCCTGTCTGCTGTGCTACCACCTTAGGGGAAGTCCTTCAAGCTTTCTGCATCTTGTTTGCCTGCAGTAAGAGGAGTGCCTATGTAAGGAATTGCTAAGGACAAATGAGATAACACACTCGGAAAACCATGACTGGCAGATATTGAGCACTGAATAAACTGAAATGATAATAATTATTATCTTCATTATCATGTAGCTGCACTGCAGTGGACAAGGGACAGGTCAATAGCTGCAAAGTGAAGCCAAGTGCTCCACTCAGGCTCCAACCATAAATAATAAATATCAAGGCAAGGACTTCACAGAGCTCAGGCACAGGTATTAACTGCTAAATGCTACCACAGGAATTTTCTGTGCCTAAGCATTTTATTTTACTTTATTTATTTTATTTTATTTTATTTTATTTTGAGGGTCTCACTCTGTCTCCCAGGCTGGAGTGCAGAGGCACAATCTCAGCTCACTGCAGCCTCCGCCTCCCAGGCTCATGCAATCCTCCCACCTCAGCCTCCTAAGTAGCTAAGACTACAGGCATGTGCCACCATGCTTGGCTAATTTTTTAAATTTTGGTAGAGATAAGGTCTCACTACATTGCTCAGGCTGGTTTTGAACTCCTGAGCTCAAGAGATCCCCCCGTCTTGGCCTTCCGAAGTGCTGGGGTTACAGGCATGACCCATCGCACCAAGCCAGCATCATTCTTTAGGAAGCCACAGAGCAGAGCTGAAAAGTGACCAGAATTACTTTTGAATACAACACAATAGTGTTAACCTGAAACATGAAAAAAGTCTTTAAGTAATCAAATCATTCTCAATCTATAAAAACCTCCCAAGGGGCTCCAGCTGATATCATGTAAATTATCTAATTTGCCTAATGTTAGGAGAGCACTTATGGTTGAGGTATCCTATTAAGTCGAATTCTACCACCCCATATGCAGTCTCGGTAAATGCTGCTAAAATGAAGAAGGAAAGGGAGCTATCTGTGATGCCTCATGCCACTTGCAATGTTGTGCAAGAAAGGAAAGGCAGCACAGTGTGCCACTTGGCTAAGCTCTAAATGGCATTTCTAGACAGAATAACATACACACTGAGTAGCACGGAGGAGGCCGCTTCACCACAGCGTGGTCTGGCTGTGCCATTTCATTAGAGAACCCCCGTGTTTGTGCTCACTGTCCTATGGAGGAACTTCCTATGCAGCGGTACAGCTGGCTATGAGCACTCTCAGAGCTTTATGGAAGGCCACACTGGGGGTACTTCAATATGCACTTATTCCCCTTGAGGGGAGCAGGGCACACCCCTCCAGCTGTGCCTGGTGACTCCCTGAAGGAAGTCAAATACTAATCTTCTCCTGCAGTGGAAAAGGGACTGTCACCTGCTGCAGGGGCAGAGGCGATCTGTGGATATCATCAGTCATAAATCATTTTCAGCACTGCCTACTGCCTTGTGGTGCTCCTGGTAGGCGCAGGGAATGGGGGTTGGTTGCTTCTTGGCTCTCCTCTACTACCATAAGACCCCATCGCCATTTCAGTGGGGTTTCGAGAGTGAAATGCTTATGCCCAGTTGTCAGCATGGCCCATCCAGTGCAAAGGACCCACCCCCCTTTCTCCTAGAGGAGTCAAGTGTTGGCTATCAATTGTTGTCAGATCTATTATTCCATCAGGAATTACAAACTGGTGATTTTCTAATTCTCTAATTCCTCTGCACTCATAAGCTACAATTTGTCTATAAGGAAGGATTTTTTCCTCATTGACCATTTGGTTATTCTGGAACACAGACAACACCGACATTAATAAATGGTTGAATCTTCCCCTTTATTTACTGAGTGGAGAACTATTGCCCTATCAAACTCTACTAATGACCAATGAGTTTAGTATCATCATGAACTGATGGATTTTTAACATCCTTTAATTGATACATAATTGTACATATGTATGGGGTACAGTGTGATGTTTCAACGCATTTATTGTGCAACAATCAAACCACGGTAATCAGCATATCAGTTCTTTGTGGTTAGAGCACTCAAATTTCTCTCCTCTAGCTTTTTTGAAATACCCCTTTTTGTGAACTATAGTCATCCAACTGTGCACTAGAATACCAGAACTTACTTCTCCCATCTAACTAGAGCATTGTATCCACTGTCCATCCTCTCCCCATCTCCCTTCTCCCTACCATCCCCAGCCTCTTCTAACCTCTGTTCTGCTTTCTAATCCCACACCTAGGGGAGACTAAGTGGTATTTGTCTTTCTGTGACTGGCTTTTTTCACTTAACATAATGCCCTCTAGGTTCATCTGTGTTGTTGCAAATAACAGGATTTAAGTCTTTTTTATGGCTGAATAGTATTCCATTGTGTATATGTATCACATTTTCTTTATCCATTCATCTGCTGAATGGCACTTAGGTTGATTCCATATCTTGGCTCTTTGAAGAGCGCTGCAATAAAACAGCCGCACAGTTATAGCTTCGACACTGACTTCATTTCCTTTGGATATATGCTCAGTAGTGAAATGGAAGATCATACCATGGTTCTATTTTTACATTTTTTGAGGAACCTCCAGACTGTTTTCCATAATGGCTGTGCTAATTTACATTCCTACCAATAGTGTGTAAGGGATCCCTTTTCTTCACCTCTTCACCAGTATTTAATCTTCTGACATTTTGATAATAGGCATTTCATATGGAGAAAGGTCATCTCTCATGGTGGTTTTCATTGGCATTTCCCTGACGATTAGTGATGTTGAGCATTTTTTTACATTTTTTTGGACATTTCTACGTCTGTTTTTTTTTTTTTTTTTTTTTTTTTTTGTGATCATGTTAGATTGTAAGGGCCAAATCTGAGAGATAAAATAAGTTCAGTTTCTCTATAAATTAATTATTAATGTCAAAGGCACACTGATGCAAGACCAGCATATGGGCCCCTGTGTCAGATTAACAAAGTTTTCTTGAAGCAATAACCAACTCCTTAGTGAAGGTTATAAAGATTATAAAAGGCTTATGAAAATTACATCTTATGTTCAAGATTAAAATTGTATAGATTGTTTATAAAATTTTGAAAAACAAATTTGATTGACTTCATGCTACTTGATTAGGGTGCTATTAAAATAGCGTGCTATGAAGTCTTCTTTGAGAAACAATATTGTTTGGAAAATTAAGTCTTCTTTCTCAAAGAATGAAGGTTTTCACCTTTTTTTTTTTAAATCCTTGAGTTATCACTTTGGTCAAATGAATGACTTATTTTACAATGATCTGCAATATCAAGTGTCTTAAACCTTTGATCTTTCCAAAATCAAATTATAAATTATGTCTTTTTCTGACCAAATTAATCCTTGAAGATATTAGGTTCCCTAAAGTCTAAAAATGATATAATTTGGCCTATTTGTTATAAAAATCACATAGGAAACATTGTCAAATATGAAATGGTGTTTGGTTTTCTTTAGGCTCTATTTATACAAATATGTTATTGGTATGTGTTCCAACATCATGGGAAACTCCTATAATTCTGATATGACTTAGTGTACATTATCAGCAATAATTATAATTATGATAAATTATTGTGTGCCCCAGAGGTAACAAATTTCCTCATCAATTGTATCTTTGACCACGGTTGCCCTAAACCCTTTTGTCATCTACATACAGACAATTGTCTTGCTTGGTCCTCTGTAGAAGGTGGTTTTATAATGAGCTACACTCTTAACAGGTGCTCTTCAATACAAGCTTCTCATGACTTTGGAGACTGTGACATCAGAATACAAGAAAAACTTTCAGGACTCATGGAGAACTGAAGTGTTCAGGAATATCAAGCAGAACAGGAATTAACTACAGGTACTGAACTAATATAAGACTGAAGTAATCTTTTTGACTTTTTGCTTAAAACATTGCTAATCCTTTGTTTTTACAGAGTCAAGGAAACTTTTCTTTTGCACTATTAACAGGTGTTAACGATTTAGTATATTCCTATGAACAAAATTTAGAACATATTTGTTTCACTCTACCTGACTCCTCCAGAATTTGGAAACTATTTGTGAGTATTTTTAATACCTAATTTGTTGAAAGTTTTTAATCATGAACGGATGCTGAATTTTGTCAAATGTTTTTTTCTATATCTATAGAAATGACAATATTGTTTTGGTTCTTCATTCCGTTAATGTGATATATCACATTTATGTTGAACCATGTTTGCATCCCTGGGATGAATTCCACTTGTTCATGGTAGAAGATCTTTTAGATGTGCTGCTGAATTTTGTTTGCTAGCATTTTGTGGAATATTTTTGCATCTAATCTTCATCAGGGATATCTGTCTTTTGAGATTAGCTTAGTCTTCTTTTGTTGATGTTGTGTCTTTGTCAGGTTTTAGTACACCAAAATAATGCTGGCTTCACAGAATGGGTTTGGAAGTAGTTTGAGAAAAATTGGTACCAGTTCTTTGTTAAATGTTTCAGCAGTGAAGCCCTCAGGTCCTGGGCTTTTCTTTGATGGGAGACTTTTTACTACTGATTCAATTTTCTCACTCGTTTTTGGTCTGTTCAGATTTTCTATTTCTTCATGGTTCAATCTTAGCAGGTTTTGTGTGTCCAGGCATTTATCCATCTCTTCTAGGTCACTGAGTTTGTTAGCATATAATCGTTCATAATAGTCTCTTGTGACCTTTTAAGTTTCTGTATTATCAGTTGCAAATTTCTCCTTTTTAATCTCTGATTTATTTGACATTTATTTATTCTCTATTTTTCATAGTCTAGCTAAAGGTTTGTTAAGCTTTTCAAAACACCAGCTCTTCATTTCATTAATCTTTTGTATGGTTTTTCTAATCTCTATTTAATTCATTTCCGCTCTGATCTTTATCATTTCCTTCTTCCTACTAACCTTGGTTGAGTTTGTTCTTGTTTTTCTAGTTCCTTAAGATGCAGTGTTAGATTCTTTATTTGAAAGCGTTCTTTTTTGATGTTGGCACCATCTTTGGCCAGTGGGCGTCCCTTCTAGTTGGTTCCTGTATCCTTTGGATAAGGTCCCACTATTCTTTGATCCCTTTCTTTCTGGTTCATATCCAGCCCCAGGCCTAGAATAAAATCACTTCTCCAAGGAGCTCTTATTCCCTTTCGTGGAAAGAAGTGCTTAGAGACTAAAACCCAGAGGCTAGAAGTGCCCACTTCTACTGGATTCTCCTTGTCTCTGAAGGGCTTTACAAAGGACAGACCAACTTAAAAAGTTTTTACAGTGGTGAGATTATAAGTGATCTCTGCTTTAAATTTTTCTTCAGTTTGACAACTAAAAATAAAAGATTTGGACTACAAGCTTCTTAAAAGGAAGAAAGTCATGTCATTACCCACAATTACATTTACTGAGTACTTACTTTGTTCCAAATATTGTACTATGTTCTTTAGACTGTAAAATCCTTAAGGGCAAGGGATTCTGGTATATGTTAAAAACAAACTTCAATATTTTTTATCCAAAATAGGCATGTAATACCCTCCCACAAAACACCTGCCAAAGAAGCGGGGAAAGGCATTATGATCCCCCTTGTAAAGTTCATAAAGGTGAACTCAGGAACAATCCTGCAAGTTTGATTATGGATTGGTATCAAAAGTCACCAAAAAATAATTATTAATGTTTTAAGTATAATATTGTAGTTATATAAGAAAATATTCATTTTTTAGCAATGCATACTAAAGTATGAAGGTCTGAAATGATATGTCTCTGAGATTTTCTTTAAAATAATTCAGCAAATTTAAAAAGCAAGAGATGAAGTAAATGTGTCAAAATCTTGATAACCACTGAATCCAGGGGATGGATATATGAGGATTCATTTTACAATTCTTTTTACCTTTATATTTGAAAATGTTTCATAGAAATAATTTTTATATTTTGACAAATTATCATTACATGTATTGATAGAGTACAAAGTGCTATGATTTTTAATACAATGTGAAATGATTAAATCAAGGTAATTAACATACCCATCACCTGAAATATTTAATATTTTTTGTGATGAAAGCATTTGAAATTTGACTTTGGGCTAATCACTTCCTCTCCCCGGGCCTCACGTTTGACAGTAATAAAATGGGGATAACAATAACACTGTATTTGTTAATAGAGAACAAGACTCTTCGCAAACCCTCAAGCCTCTTTTTTAAGAAGGGAGTTTGGCTAGGTAACAGTGGGCCTCTCTGCACCGTCCCTGGAGAGGCAGAGTGACTGATCTGATTGCTGCATTTGGTCCCAATAACCAGGTGCTGTGGGCTCAGCTTGGCTGGATCCTGCTTGCTCTTGGGAGCTCTCTGGTCACAGAACCTGAGTGCCTGTCTACAGCACCACGCTGAAAGTGTGGCTGTGGCCTCCCCCGAGTGGGGACGGGGCTCCCCTGCTCAGCACAGCCTGTGACTGGGTAGGAAGCTGTGTCTGCCCAATTCTTAGAATTAGCAAGGAATTTCACTTTCTAAGAAAACCACAGGTCCTGTCCCTCAACATAGCCTGTGTTGGTAATAAATGTGTAAGCTCCATCTTTTCCCTTTGTTTTGTTTTCAACTTACGTAGACACCAGGGGACAAAAGGCTTAGTGGGAGCCTCCTAAGAGACCTTGGCATTGTTATGTTGAAAAATCAATAACATTATTGCTAAGAAAACAATTCAAATACTAACTGTGGTATTATTTCTATAAGTGAAAGTACCAGAATCAATTGTGAAAATGCAACTTCAGATTTTTGATCAAACCACACCTATAATTTTTCCTCCGTATTTTATTTTTCCTTCATTCTTAGGTTTCTCCTCTCAGATTTAGGAAAAAAAAAAAGATGCACTTCTTGTGTGACCCCCTCCGGATGTATGACCCCCTCCGGATGTACGACCCCCTTCTGTCGTCCTTTCCCAGTTATCTAGTCCCAAGTAACACTCTGAGAGCCGAAGGCCGAGTCCAGGTTTATTGGGGTCTACGGGCAACTCGAGCAGGCGGAAAGAGAGACAAAGGGAGAGCCGCGCCCAG